>CM062820.1:310476839-310684339 GCA_031772625.1 Pinus tabuliformis | reverse complement strand
TAGGAATTTCCATGTCAATTTTCATCCAATTTGCGCGAGGAATGCGGAGGATTTCTCACAAAAATAATTAGTCACAGGCACAACACTAGTTAAACTCGACTGGAGCTTTCAGTCACTTGCATGGGCTTTTTTTCTTAGCAGCTGGGACCTTTCGTTTCCATGGATAAGCCTCCATGGGAGCGACTGGGGCAGAGCATAAGGAAAAACCATGGAACTCCAATCCAAAACCTTTGCCAGCTAATGGATCACCTTGTTAATCATCCAAAAATGCTTTCAAAACTCATTGATAGCCTTTGGCACATCTTCAAGTGGATAAAACATGTCTCCCAAGTGTCACTGCCAAGTTGACCTAAAAGGCCAACAAACAAGTTTGGTAAGAGTGCTAACAAGTCCTCCACTCTCCTTGTCACCTACACAAATTGCAACACATCTGAACACACTTTGTAGCACCTTTACAACATCACCATCAAATCACACACTACTGCAACAAGTCATAAGCATCCTACCAAGATCATCAACATGAAACACATCTCCATCACATGTAGCAAATCTCCAATGCCTCCAACTCTTGTAGAAGCATCTCTTATACCTATATCAACAACTCCATCTATAGCAACAATAATAATGCTTCTAGTCATTTCAACACAAGCCAACATATCCAACTCAACTAGTTTCAATCGATCAAACATATGCATGATAGACCACTTCCAGGACATGCTACAAGGTTGAAATTGATGCCAACACACGCAAGTTGCAACTACACAATCCATAATGCCAACATCTCATTCCAGCCTCTCACATGCTTGAACCTTTTCATTCAATTTTTAGTTCAAGGATTCTTGAATCTTCTTACCTTCTTCTATTTGCAAGAGTAATGACTCCACAACCTCAAATTTTTCTTTTGTCAAAGACTCCTTCAAGACTTTATTTTTCTTCCTCAACCTTTCTATTTCATCAAGAGAACTTACTAGTTCTCCTTCAAGATCTACTTCTCCTTCTTCATCATCAGAATTCATTGCTTGATTTGTCGATTTTCTATGGACATAAACATAAATTCTTTGGGGCTCTCATCATATCTATCCTCATCTGATGATTGGCTAGGTTGATTTTCTGAGGAGCTCTCTTCTTGAACATAAAACTTATCTTCTTAGCCTTCTTACTGCTCTTTTAAACTTTCTTAATTTGTTCTTTATTATCATAATCTCTCTTCTTCTTTTCAGGTCACTTTGATGCATAATGACCAACTTTGCCACAATTAAAACATTTAAAAGGTAGATTACCTTTATAATTTTCTGATCCTCACTTGAGCTTCCTCCCAAAGTTGGCTTCTTCTTCATCTTATTCGTAGCATGAGTCATCATGCTCATCCTTGCACTTGTTTTCTGCTTTAAAGGTTGATTATTTGGCTACAAATTTTCCTTTAGAAATCCTCATCTCATAGGAAGTGATTATTCCAAGAACTTGATGATAGTTCTTAGATTTTTCATTTCTTCAATGGTTGACACTGTTAGCCTCCTGTTGCAATAGGTGTTCATCTTTCATGGTTGGCAGTTTTACATGCCAAATATGTCATACTTTGCATACTGCAATGCTCCATATTTCTCAAAGAGGCCAAAGAAGAGGCCATGAAAATGTGCCAGTCTAAATTCCATTGTTGTATTCCAATTTTGATGAATTAACCATTTTTGAAGAATGTTCTGTAAAAGGGAAGTCCAAACAGCTTAATCTTGGCTTCCTTAGGTTTCAATTTCTTGTTTTAGAATGTAGAGAATTGATATCTGTCCAAACAGTTTAATCTTGGCAGATTTATAGATAGGTAGAGAATCAAAGGAGCCCAACTGCTTAATCTGGGCCCTTGGCAGAAATAAGTGTAGATTTAGATAGGAGGGCAGTGAAAAGAAAAATTATAAAGTAGGGTCTGCAAGTCTAAGTGAACCCAAAACAAAAAGAAGAAAAAATGCTAGGCAAGTAGGCTGGGTAGGTAGTTTTTGAGGTTGCAGAATGTTGATATGTGATCAGTTTTGTGTTTTTAAAGTGATATCGTACTTTGGATCATAGGCACAAGGCAATTTTCATTTGGAGGAGCTCAAACTGGACATCTCTAAACCCCCTTCTTCCTCTTCCCCAAAATCACTCACTAATTTCCCTGACGAGGTCAAGATCTGCTTCATTCCTCTTAGTTTCATCATTTTCCATATCATTTTCCTGGTGAAGATCTGCTTCACTCAAAGATTTCCATTCTTCCTCTATGAGTCACTTTTCCCCCTTCGATAGCCTAAGATCCACATACTTAGCGCTTTCTTGTCATTTCCATATTAACTACTGACTCTATTATGTAAATCCCTATCTGTGTTCCCCTTCCCCTACTAAAATTATGTTAATAGCTCCCCTATATACTTATCCCCTCCCCCTGGTTGAAACATAACCATAAGTTCATTAGGAATTGCTAAGTTTATCTGAAACTCAGCAAGAACCCTCATCTCCACCCTCAAACTATCTCTTCATGCATATTACTCCACCACACAGCATAAAATTCCTTTCATGTGTATAAAAACCATCTTATTTGACTTATTTTCACCCTCCCAAGGCATAAACCCCTCATTTTGCCTTAAAACCCTTCTCAAACTGCACAAATCCACCGTTCTAGGCTTTCGGACCCCTTCCGATGCCTTAAAAACCTGTTAAAAACCCCCCAAACTCCGCAAACCCAAGGTTTTGGACCCCCGCGGCACTGTATTAAGATTCGAATATTCGCAGGCCCCGTCCCTAAACCTCCGCCGCCTCATCTTTGCCGCCAACCGTTAGATCTGGCGTGCCGCAGATCAACAGTGGGTGGGTCCTTTCCCCAGCGAAGCCGCCGAGGGTTAACGCCCGGGAGATCGGCAATTTTACCGTCGTACTCCCGCCATGCGTCACCCTCTCGGCTGTGGTGGAGCACCCTCTACCAATACCACTTTTTCCCAAAGGCGATGCGCCCAAAACTAAAAACGCTTCCGCCCAGTGACATCATCCTGCTACGTCATCAACCTGCGTCAGGCCTCCTGCCACCGTACTGCCTAGTCGTCACTGCCACATCACTACCACCGTGTACCGCCACGTCACCTCCTCCGCCATACTGCCACGTCACCCTGCCACATCACCTCCGTACTGGGACCCACTATTGACGTCATGCTGACGCCATGCTGACGTCATCACTCAAAAAGGCGCAAAAGGCAAAAATCGTGCTTAGGAAGCCCGGATTCAAAATCTGAGGCAGTTTTTCATGCGTGATTAGCGAATCGCGCATGGCTACGGGAAATGGGCCAAAGTGGAAAGCCCCTCATCGTGCAGCCCCCAGCAAGCCCGAAAGGCGCAGAATGACCCGATTTTCTTCGCGAAGCATTCAGAAAGGGTCAAACACAGTTTTTAAAGCAACAGAGGGCCGAGCAGCTGCCATGAAGGATCGATGGGATAGTCTAAACCATTCAGAAGATATTAAAGACTCCAAGATCAGCACCAAAGAGTATCAGGAAGCGGCAAAGAGTATCAATTCAGCAACATCAAATCAGGTGAAAATTAAAAACCTTCATCAAAGTTAGCAAAGCAGTTAAGGCCATTTAAAAGCCTATCTGGTCGGGATTAGTGCACATTAATGCCAGCAAAACAGCAGCAAAACCAAGTTAGAGGTGGAGATAAAGGACAAATCACAGTTATTACAGGAGGACTGCACCGAGCCACCCAGGACAGACATTAACTCAGTTTTGATACAGCTACCCTCAGCGCAGCTCAAAGATATTTTCATGCATTTATTTCTGGATAAGATTAGGTTAAAGTAATCATTTTCTTTCAGACTTGTTTAGGTCGGCTGTAATAGATTAGTTTTTGGATAATTTTCCCTATATATACCGACCCTCTGTATTGTTTAAAGGGTTGGTTGGTTGATAATCCTCATTAGAGACTCGCACTAGATATCTGAGATGTTTTAATTAATCAAATATTGTTGAAAAGCTTTGGAGGAATGACTGTCTGCTCTGTGTCTAATGGTTTGAAGAATTGAATGCGGAATTCTTATGCTGCTATATGAATCAATAAGTTTTTCTTACCTCTATTATTTCGATTTCACATATGCTCAAGTCACAGAACAAAGGATTGGTTTAGAATTTGCTTGGTTGCACTCTATGCTCAGTTTCTGTGGTTTCTTAATGTTTTCCTCTTGAATTAGGCATAAATATGAATTCTGTTATGGCTCATGTTTGACCTATTTTCATATATGAATGACTGTTATCTAGGAATTCTTAACTGCTCCTAGATAGGGCTCATTTGTCTTCTTTCTGCTAATCTGAATGAGAGATTCTTAATTGCCCCTCATTCCTTAGCCTTTAATCCATCTCTTTTACCTTGAATGATTGTTTCATATGTAGCTAGCTTGCTCCATATTCCTTCTTGTGACCAAGAAAACGCACCAGCAGTCCTACTCCTTGACTCCACGCCCAATGGTTCTAAAACTTTCATGCTGTCCCTGCCTCTTTACTTGAAAGCATCATCCTTCCCACCAAAAAACAAAACAAAACCCCTTGAACTCAATAACTAGCCTAAAAACATTATCAACAAAGCTAAATCCGAAAGAGAGAGCCCTCTCTGATTGCAGGTGGGCTAGAACCTGCAGTCCAAAGATTGGTCTGTGGTTACCTCGGCCGTATCCTTTTGATGCCGACCAGAAGGACAACCTGAGTGATAACATAATGGCGACTCCGCTGGGGACATCCTCAGTTATTTTCACAAATCAAGTTGGAAAACTCCGGAGGAACAAAAATCAGTGTTGTCTGTTCCTTAAAACTACAGATGAAGTCTGAATGTCGGCCAGGAAGCCTTTGAAACTGTTCTTGCTTTGCAGTTACAGGAGTAAATAAATGTTGCTTCAGTCAATCTTCATGCTAGTTTTAAACTACAGATAGCTGTCCCCGAAATTTAATCAGTTCCTTGCCAATTCTAAAAACATTCGCAGAAAATACCAAAACAAATTCAGAATCTGGCTCCTAAAAAGAATTCTCGATATACTAGGTCAAATCCAGACCCAAATCCACCAGCTGCTTTTGAAAATCCGAACTTAATTCTGAAAATCTTTAGGAAGCAAGAACAAAGAGAAGATTTTGCTGACAACAGTCCTGAAGCAGTTCACCCAAGCAGTGTTCCAACCCCTGTCAAAATTTTATTTCGTTCAACCCCTACTTCCCCTTGTTCATCATCTAATTCCCAAAGCACTCCTTCCACACCTCCATTCACTGCACATACTACCATTACCACTACTGTTGTTCCAATCGTCCCAGTTGTTCCACTCATCCCTGTTGTTCCGATTGTCCCTGTAAACATGGCCAATAGATATGCACCCCTGCAATTACCTGCAAACCCTGGGGCTATGCCTTAGGATTATCAAACTAAAATTACATATTTTGATGGAACTGGCACTTTCACAGCCCTTCAGCATACAAAGAAGATGCAAGACTACTTTGAGAACTACGAAATAGATGATGATAGTGTGAGAATGAAAATTTTCGCTCAAAGTTTAACAGGTGATGTAAGAACTTGGTTTAGATCACTTGCTCCAAATTCCATAACTACTCCGGATGAGCTTTACCAATCCTTTACCAACAGATGGGAGAAAAAGAAAGACCCCTTGCACATACTTGCTGAGTACGATACAATAAAAAGAGGCCCTCAAGAGTCTATCCTAGATTACTGTGCTATATTCAATAATGTCTATAATGCAATACCACAGAACCTGAGACCTCCACCTGAACTTGCCTTGTATAAATTCCCTAATGGATTCGACCCAGATATGGCCTACCAGTTAAACGAAAGAGCCCCTCAAACCCTTGTAGACATGCAAAATGTTGCTGTTAGCGTAGAGGCCAACCTGATTGCCAAAAGAAATAGAGCTAGAATGGAGAGAAGAACCACTTTCAAAGAAGAACCCACAGCCTTAGATCAGAAACTTGATGCTATTATTAGTGGCATGCAAAGGCTGGGAGAGAGAGTAGAAAGTGTTGAGAGGAAATCATCATGGGAAGGACAACAGTCCAATACAATAAGGAACCCAAATTTCAGGAAAACACAGAACACAAATGCTGGTAGGTCTAGTCCAGACCATGATATAAGACCACCCTTTCATGAAAATTATGCGGAAGCATCTACATCTAGTGAACCCCCAGAGGACACTCACATGAACCTGGTGGATTCGAGGGCTGAGCAACAAATTTTCCTAACTCAACAAGACCAAGATGAGCATGACTTTAATCAATTTCAAACTAAGTCTGGTGAGTCTTTTGATTTCAAACAAGGCTATGATACTGCTGTGTATGAGGTCCACAAACAATATAAGCTGAGAACTAGGACCATTGACATTCCTGAACCTAACAAACCAAAGGATGGAAAACAACCCAACAAGACTAAAGGCAAGGCTGTCATAACAGAACCAGCTGATATACCTGTCCCAAACCTGCATCAAGTGACTGTAGAGGACATAACACAAATGCAGCCTTCTATTGATCAGCCTCGGCCACCCTCTTCCTCGAAAGAAAATTTGAACAGCATTCCGAAAAGCCCTCCTAAAACAGAAAACCCGCAATCAAACACTTCCCATAACACTGATAAACAAGACCAAGTTGCTGATACTCCAATGGAAAAAGGGAAACCTGCTTCTCACATTACTAAAACCCAATCTGAAAAATCATTTGACTTAGAGGCAGAAATAGGTAAATTGAAGATATCCATCCCCTTATCCGAACTGGCCAAACATGATGTGTATAGGAAACAAATTCAAAGGTCACTTCAAATGCCGGAGGTAAAGGATGATGTGAATGTTTTTGATGATCGACCTGAGCTGCTGTTTGGTCCAGAAGTTAATGGAAAATCAACATATGGATCTGTCTTGCCCTTTTATGTCAGTTTACATATACATGACAAAGTCCTGCACAATGCCATGTTTGACTCAGGTGCCTCCCACAACCTTATGCCCAAAGCTGTAATGGAAAAGCTGAACCTTGATGTTACAAGACCCTACAAAGATCTATTCTCCTTTGACTCAAGTCAAGTCAAGTGTTTGGGCCTCATCAAAGACCTATGTGTTTCCTTAGTCCAATTTCCTAACAAGACAATCCTCATGGATGTGGTGGTTGCTGACATTCCACCAAAGTATGGCATGTTATTGTCAAGATCTTGGGGAGCAAAACTCCAAGGATCCCTCCAATTAGACCTCTCCTATGCCACTATATCTGTCTTTGGGCAACCAAAGAGACTGTATAGAGAAACACTGATGAAATATGTGGTAACTAGTGAGAGCAAGCCTGAAAATTTTCCCATTTACTCAATCCATTCTGATATGGATTCTTTTATTTTATTTAATGATGAAATAAGTCCTCCAATTGATGACAATTCATTGGCTTTAGAAATGAACACACGCATCAATGAAGAATCGGTTTCCCATACTGATAAAACTGTCAAAACAATCAAGGCAACCAGCTTACAAGAAGAACCTCCCCAAACAGAAAATACAAATCTGTCCGCTACAAGAATGACTGAAACTCTTGACACTAACCACGAGCAAGAAATCATCTGGTATTTAGAGTTTGATGGCTCTGTCAAAAAGTTAGGAGCAGGGGCAGGTGTCTGGATTCACAATACATATAACAATCATGCAGAAGGCCATGCCTACAGACTAAATTTCAAATGCACTAATAACATGGCAGAGTATGAGGCTCTCCTCTTAGGCCTTAAACTGCTTAAAGCTCTAGGAGCTGCAAAAGTATCCATTTTAGGTGACTCTGATTTAATCATACAACAGATGAAAGGTAATTTTGTTACCAATAACAATAGAATGAGGGCCTATAGGACTGCTGCCACTACTATACTCAATACATTTACTGAATCCAAGCTTGCCAAAATTTCAAGAGAGCATAACATTCATGCACACAGCCTAGCCACTTTTGCTAGTACATGCAAGCTTCCCTTTGAGCCAAATCATCATTTTACTGCTGAAATAAAACACAGGCCCGCTGTCCCAAATAATGTTAAAGATTGGCAAGTGTTCAAGAATGATGCCCAGATTAACAATTTCCTCACCCTTGAGCATGAGTTTTCAAATATTAACATTGACATGGATGCTATGACGGATGAACAACAGAAAACGAATGAAAATCAGCAGGCTGTAACGCCTATAACGGCCAAACGAATGCTGAACCCAACTGTTTTTGATAATACAAATATAGAAGAACTGAAACTGATGCATTTGGAGGAAATAGCCGAAACAGAGGCCGAGATCGTTGATCTGAAAGATAACTTACTCCCTGCTGGCCTCACTCTGTTGGAAGACATGTTTGATGCTAATGATGTTCCCAAGAAACCAAAAATGCAACCCCTAAACACTGCTATAGAAGAACATAACATCGGGACAGCAGAGAAGCCCAAAATGATCAAATTATCTAAAAATTTTCCACCTTATCAGAAGCCCAAATATGTTGATTTGTTCAAAGAATTCCAAGATGTATTTGCTTGGAGTTATGAAGATTTGAAACCTATGACACCTCAGCAATCCAACACACCATTCCCTTAAAACCAAACCAAAAGCCCTTCAAATAGAAACTAAGGAGAATCAATCCCATGCTTCTCCCTTTGATTGAAAAGGAAGTGAAAAGAATGTTTGAAGCAGGTATCATAGCACCCATCAGATTTTCTGAATGGGTATCCAATCCTGTTCCTACAAGAAAAAAGACAGGAGAGATTAGGCTATGCGTAGACCTAAGAAATTTAAACCAAGTCTCCCTAAAAGACCACTAACCATTGCCCAAAATGGATCATATTTTGCAGAGAGTAGTGGGATCATCTAGAATTTCTTTGCTAGATGGCTTTTCAGGTTTCAATCAAATACTGGTTCACCCGGATGACCAAGACAAGACAGCCTTTACCACACCGTGGGGAACATTTAAGTATGTGAAGATGCCATTCAGACTTAAAAACGTTGGTGCCACCTTTCAAAGGGCAATGGATATTGCATTTGCCAAAGAAATACATGATTTCCTAGTTGTATACCTTGATGATCTAATCCCTTTCTCGAAATCTGATCAAGAGCACCTGAAACATTTGAGGCAAATATTCATGACATGCAGGAAATATGGCATTTCCTTGAACCCCAAAAAATCCCTCTTTGGCCTTGAAGAAGGCAAACTCCTTGGCCATATCATATCAAAGGACGGGATTAGAATTGATCCTGAAAGAATCCAAGCCATCCTCCAAATCCCATATCCAAGAAACATAAAAGGGTTGCAAGCATTCCTTAGAAAGATCAATTTCCTAAGGAGATTTATTCCAAATCTAGCTGAGCTGATAAGACTGTTAATCAACTTGTTAAAAAAGGATGCCAAGGTAAGATGGTCTCTTGAAACCAAACAAGCCTTTGAGGGCATAAAATCGGCCTTAACCCAAGCCCCTGTCCTTACAAGTCCACAATTTGATAGGGACTTTATCATATTTTCTTTTGCATCTGATCACACCATAGCTGCTGTTCTTTTGCAAAAGGATGATCAGGGAGCTGAAAAGCCAATTGCATTTTTCAGCCAAGCCTTAAGAGATGCCCCTTTGAAATACCCAATCATGGAGAAGCAGGCCTATGCCCTGGTCAAAGCAATCAAAGATTTCCGAGTATACATTTTATATTCACATGTAATTGCCTATGTCCCAAATGCTGTTATAAAAGACATATTAACCCAAGAGGGATTAGAGGGCAAAAGAGGCAAATGGATTGCAAACATCCTTGAGTATGACATAGAAATAAAACCAACCAAGCTCATAAAGGGACAAGGTTTAGCCAAACTGATGTCCGAAACAAACTTTCAAGCCTTAGACATTAACCAATTGGACAATGAACAGGAGCTGGCGACTCCACAGATCAGTGAAACCTTTTTGCAATCCCCATGGTACGCTGATATATGCTTTGTTTTGTTAAACTTGTTTGCTCCCCCAGGATTGTCCAGAACTAAGAAAAGATTTTTAAGAATGAAGGCTTCAAAGTTTTGTGTCATAGATGGTGCATTATTTTGGAAAAATCATGAAGGTATATTGCTTAATTGTTTAATCATGAATGAAACTAACAATGTCATGAAAGAATTCCATGCAGGTGACTGTGGAGGACATCTATATTGGAAATCCACTGCTGATAAAATTCTAAGGGCTGGTTTCTGTTGGCCCTCTCTTTTTGCAGATGTAAAGAAGTTTTCCATTTCATGTCACAAATGCCAAATCTTTGAGGGAAAAAGAAAGATGTTTCCCCTTCCCCTTAAACCCATCTCAACTGAAAAGCCTTTTCAACAATGGGGTCTTGACTTCATTGGAGAAATCCATCCCTCTTCCTTAGGCCAGCACAAATGGATTCTAACAGCCACTGACTATTTCACCAAGTGGGTTGAGGCCATCCCATGCAGACAAGCCAATGACACCATCATTATCCAATTCCTTGAGTGCAACATCCTTTCTAAATTTGGCTGCCCTGAGAAGATCATTGTTGATAACGCCACTGCTTTTAAATCCAAAAAAATGATCAATTTTTGCCACAAATTTCACATCACCTTGGGGCATTCCACAGCCTATTACCCCCAAGGTAATGGCTTGGCTGAGTCATCTAATAAGAGCCTGATTAATATCATAAAGAAAGTGTTAGAATAAAACAATAAGAACTGGCATAGAAAGCTCACAAATGCCCTATGGGCAGACAGACTTTCAACAAAGAAATCCATTGGGATGAGCCCTTATGAGCTAGTATATGGCATGGAAGCTAGGTTTCCTTCATCTTTAGGCATCCCTACTATCAGACTGTTATAGGAGATTCAGGCTGAACCAAATGACATTCAACGAAGAATCAACCAACCCATTCATCTTCAGCAAACCAGAGAGCAAGTTTATGACAGAGCTCAGATTTTGCAAGAAAAGCTCAAAAGGGTGTTTGATAAGAGAGTTAAGGTTGAGGATTTCTATATTGGTGACAAAGTTCTAAGGTGGGATTCACGGAGAGAAGACAAGGGAAAACATGCAAAATTTGATTTTTTATGGAAAGGGCCATTCGTTATTTCTGCTGTTCAGGGAAATAACACATATTTTCTCAAATCTGTAGAGGGCAGCACGGCTGAAGAAGGCCCTGTGAATGGCCGAATGCTGAAACATTACCATGATCCCTTTTAAAAGGGGTACAATCCAGCTCTGTACATATCTCTTTGTACATTGATATTTGTATATATCAGCGCTTTGTTTTAGTTTTTGTGTAAGCAATCTAAGTGTTAGAGGAGCAGCAACAATGTTTGTGAAGACACAACCAATTGCCAGTATTCCATTCTTTAAAGCTCTGTCTCTGCATTAATCTCGGTAAAACAGCAATAGTAGCACTGTCATATCACAGAAATTCATGGTAAAAGCAAACAGTGGGCAGCTTGCAGTCTTCAGTCAAACAGTATCAATAAGAGAGGAGCATTTTTTAATTTCACATCAGCAACTGTTTCTAGACCAGAGCTAAAGCAAACACATCAGTTTTGATCTCTGTTTTTCAAAGGCACAATGCTCAAGCAATACTGTACATAACATCAAGCACGCAGAAGAAAGCAGGCGATGCTATGCAGTTTACAGTAATTCAGTTGAGGAGGGAGCTGTTCATATTCCAAAGTTTCACACTTTAACAGCCAGCATAAAGAAGTTTTTCAATCCACAGCAACAATAGAAGATCAAGGCAGTCTGACCTGTTGTTCTTGGCTTTTCACAAGGAAAAGCCATCCCCAAGTGGAGCCACTGTTAGCCTCCTGTTGCAACAGGTGTTCATCTTTCATGATTGACAGTTTTACATGCCAAATATCTCATACTTTGCATACTGCAATGCTCCATATTTCTCAAAGAGGCCAAAGAAGAGGCCATGAAAATGTGCCAGTCTAAATGCCACTGCTGTATTCCAATTTTGATGACTTAACCATTTTTAAAGAATGTTCTGTAAAAGGGAAGTCCAAATAGCTTAATCTTGGCTTCCTTAGGTTTCAATTTCTTGTTTTAGAATGTAGATAATTGATACCTGTCCAAACAGTTTAATCTTGGCAGATTTATAGATAGGTAGAGAATCAAAGGAGCCCAACTGCTTAATCTAGGCCCTTGGCAGAAATAAGTGTAGATTTAGATAGGAGGGTAGTCAAAAGAAAAATTATAAAGTAGGGTCTGCAAGTCTAAGTGCACCCAAAACAAAAAGAAGAAAAAATGCTAGGTAAGTAGGTTGGGTTGTTGTTGGGAAAAGTATCCAATTCGGAATGCCCCTATCCCACTCTAAGAGGTGATAGTGCCTTAGCAACAAACAAGGAAAACTATCTGAGTATTCTTCTTTATGAGATGTAAATGAGGAGAAAGGATCTAACTAACCTGTCTTTCGCTAGTTTGTTGATCCAATTGCTCCTCTCTTCTGTAGCTCCTAGCTCTCAGCTCCCTTACCGGCCCAGCTTCACTGAATTCCTGCAAGATCACAAGAGAGAGAAACTACGAGAAGATACAGATATACATTCATAAAAAGCTCAAGATCAGATTAAGCTAAACATGTAAGCATAACAAAACATCATTGGTACACAACATGTAGGAGAAACTCAAATAGTTTATTGATAGAGTAATAAAGTCCAAGAGGAGATACAACTAAGTGAGGCCCGATCCAGCATCTACCTCCCAGCAAAAGAATCCCTTCCTCTCCTCCAACAAAGCATAAACCACCCAATGCACTAATCTCAATCTCAAACCAACAGCAATTCTCTGCAAAGTACAAAATTCCAGCCTTCTTGAACCTCTGGGTGAGAGATCCATATATAGATGTGAGCAGAGAGGATGAGTCAGCTCATGTTTTGACTTGTGGCTTCTCACTGTCAGTTCTTGTTTCCACTTGGAGGTTGAGAACCTCTTACTCATCACTTGGTCGAATTCATTGAGGCAAGTGTCATTGAGGAAGATTCTGGAAGCTTCCAGGGTCTTTCCACCTCGTTGAATGAACTTGCCATTTGTCAATTCCCGCTCAGCGCACCCTGGTAGTGCTTCTACCTGCGTTGCAGTGCAAGTAGCCAGTGCAGACTTTGCATTTCAGCGCAGACAGCTAGTGGAGCTACTGAATTGATCCTGATTTGACCATTTCTGAGTTGTTTTTGGTGGAGAACTTCTGGGAGAAGCTGTCTTTTGTTGACCTTGTTCCTTTAGGGGTAGGAACAACTCATTTAGGGACTTTGGATCCCTTGGATTAGGGACATTTCATGCTTAATGCTGTAAGGCACAAAAATGTCTATAACAGTTGCCCCCTAAAGTATGAGGCCGTTTATCGGGTGAAATGCTTTATTAGGAGGATCCGAAGTTCTTCTAATGCTGGGAGGAGACCTGTAATAAGATACAATACAATACATTATTTTTCATACTGCTTTCATAATCTAGCTAAGGTGGGCATTCCCATGCTCAGCTTTATAAATTCACTTTTCTGTACATAGAACAGATAATTGTGTGATGGTAGACTGATGATTTTGATGAAATCATCATCCTTTTGGTAGGATGATTATCTGCTGCAATGCTGTACATGTCAATGTCTTTATTTTTCCTGAATATATATCGCAGCCCGGATGGATGAAACTAGATCCGGGGTCTTCAATCTCGTTCGATCTTCACTCTAAGTACAAGTCGATCCATGTGAGAAATGTTCTGAAGTCGAACATGGAAAGACATCGCTTGATTACCAGTCAATGATGTAAACTGTTAACAAGCGTGAGAGGAATCACCGATAATGATAATGACCCTCAAGGTACTGCAGTACAATTCACGTGGTGTGAATAAAGGACTTGGCGTCAAACACCACGCAAAATCTTCCGGTCGAAGGTCATTGATGTATACCTGTCGCCAGAAGTGAGAAACTTGCCATTGAGGCATGCAAGCTTCAAAGTACTGAAGGGGGTGTTCCTAGATCAACTTCTTGGATAATGAGCTGATGTCAACAAGAAGCGATCCGTCAAAGGAGGGCCTTAATGTATCCCACATCAGTGACATGGAACGGAGCAAATGATTTTGATGGAGGTGAAAACGATCTGATGATATATGGTTCAGGGTGGCGGTTATGAAAGGATGAAGGACAATGTATGGTAGTGGATGGGACACAGTTGACTTCTCTGGATGACTTCTCTTGAACATATCGGCGACACTTGTGTGATGGATTGGTAGCATTTACCCCAAAGGTGGATGGTATGGCGAGACCATGGCGATGTGACCGGTGAATGAAACAACCCAACCCGACTCAGGCACGGAGTGGAAGTGTCATGTTCAAGAGCGACTTGCTACCAATAAAAGTTCTTTGAGTTTATTCCCAATTTTTCCCCAGTCATTTCTGACCAGTACCTCTTTATTTTTGTCAAGCTTGAGGAGGATAACATATGCTTGTTCTATAATTTGCCCTTCGGGCAAACCCATCGCTATGTTTTAACGAGCCTAGCAATAGTGAAACTCGTTCTCGTCTAAAGACAAGTTTGTCGCTATTAATCTTTTTTAACGAGTCTAACGACAAAGATAACTCGGTCCTTTTCATTTTTAGAGAGTCTGAAAAGGTACGTAAAGATAACTCCAAAGTTCCTTTTTCGTCATCTAATCCCTTCGGTCCGAAAAAGTATAAAACAATACAGAAGGGATGAATTTTCGATAGTTTTAATGAGCCGAACAAAACAAGCGCTCGATCTTTTTGTGCAATAATCCCTCAGGTCCAAAAAGATTAAAATCTAGAGGAGGGATAGCACTTCCGGTCGCTTTAACGAGTTGGAAGGCCAAAACTCGGCAATCTTTTCATATTTTACGAGTCAGATGAAAAGAGCTTAAAGAAGACTCGTCTTTTGAGGAACGAGTGATAAACGGGTAGCAGCTGATTCCAGGTAAGGGTTGGAATTTTCCAATCACGGCAGTGTCACAAGGATGGCTAGTGAAATCACTCTTCGCAGCTGTTCCTCAAAATGGGTAAACAATCAAATGAAGGTGAATGATCAGCCAATGGAAAAGTGGAGGTGACGGTGCAAACACGACCAAGGCTTTAATGGCTGATAATGTTACATTCACGGTGGCTATTTACCGGAGGGTAGTTCATTTTTTAACGATCTTAAATGCGGATTGAAACACTTGCTCGATCTTATGTTTATTTTTTAACGAGCATGAACTATGTGCTAAAACTGCTCGATGATAAGTTTGCATGCCCCCAGCATAATAACGCTTGCATGCCCCCAGCATAATAATGCAAATCGAGGTGCATGCCCCCCAAGCTTCATTGCATTCAACTCGGTGGTTGGAATGAAGGTTTACCTTTGAGATTTGGAAAGGGGATTTGTTTCATTTTTTTAATGAGGTTGACACAGTAAAAGAACTATCCTCATGACTCCTTGTTTCATTTTTTAACGAGGTTGACACGAGATAAGAACCGTCCTCGGAATCCAAATCCATTAGATATAGAAGGTTTCATATTCCACCGTGGCCACTTCCGCCAGATTACTCGGAGGCGGTAGGGAAAAAGTACCCATTAGGGAAGGGTCTTTTAGGAGACCTACTCCGATATTTTGGAGCGAATGATTGCTTCCATGGATCATTGGAATGCTTCCCGTAACTTGTGAACTGTTGGAGAGAAATGTTTGTTGGTCGATGATTGTAATTCCTCCTTGGAAGGGAAATGCAATCTTCCTGAAGTAGGTCGACACAACTACGGCCATGGCATATATCCAGGGTCTTCCCAATAGGATGTTGTAATCAAGGTTTTCGTCGATTACTTCAACATCAATTTCTACTGTTTTCCCTCCTAGTTCAACTTTCAAGTTATTTAGGATACCATATGGTGTATATGTCCTTCCGTCGAATGCTTTTAATGTCGTCGAAGATCGCGACAAGGTTGGAGATCCTAAAGTTTTCCAGCAACTCATCGACATAATGCATGTAGATGCCCCCTCATCAATAATTGTTCGATGAACCGTTTTGTTGAGGGCTTTCACTTGAATAAGGAAAGCTAGTTGAGCTGGTAACTGAGGGTCATATCCTTTATGATTAAAGGCCACAAGATTGGAATCCATTGGGTCAATCCCACCTATTGCTGATAATAAAGCTTGCTCTTGGGAGAGGCAATTTTGCGGTACCTCAAGTGTCGACATAGCGGACGGCGATTGAGCCAGGTCCTCTATTATATTATAATTATGTGCTATTTTTGCACGAGGATTAAATGTCGATTTGTGCACTACTCCCTTTGGCGACTTTATCATTTGTTCAGGAATGATGGGTGGCACAACTTTGGTCAAAGTTGTTGTCGAACTACTAGGTTGTTCAATAGCCTTGTTATTCGACACCTATGGATTCCCGTAATCTTTATTCCTTGCCAAAGCATCATTTTGCTGCTTTGATATAGACAACATAAGCACTTGGGATCGGGAAGAATTTTGATTAGCAACCAGTTTGGTTCCCGGGTTTGGAAACGGATCAGTCAATACTGCTGAGGTTTTTGAACTCTTAAAGAGTTTCTTAACTTCAACTATATGTGGACAATCTCTCGTCCAATGATCCTCATCGCATATATGACACCCCGCAGGGGGTTTCCTTTTTCTCCCTTTCTTTTTCTTCTTGCCCCCTGGTTGCTTCAGTTGTTTGCCCTTGTCGGCCGACATGGCATTTACTTCCGAGGCAAGAATTCCGGTCTAGGGGCGTCAGGTATTTTGTCGTAGAGCGTGCCAGACTGAGTATAGACCAAGTCCAGATATTGCGCACGAGCGATAACTTGCTCTTCCGTTACGTCTCCCCCCTTCGCCACATCTTCCGTGATGGCAGGAAGTAATGACTTGATAAACCATTCAGCTAATAGCTGATCGGGAACGTACGTTTTTACCATCCTACAACGACGTCGCCACTCATGTATATGATCAGATATGTGAGTGGTCGTTGTCTATTTGAAGTTGGTTAGGATTTCCGTTCCCACTTCATACCTTATCGGTAACTGAAAATGGGTTAAAAAGGTTGTGGCTAGGGTACTGAAGTTGTCGAATGAAGCTCTAGGCAATTCGATATACCATTTTGCTGCTGGACCAGTTAACGTCCTCTGAAAAAGGCGAAGCCTAATCGAATCATCGTTTAGGGTGTTTGATGAACACCACAGATGAAATGTCATCACATGATTCGACGGATCTTCACCCAGATTTCCATTAAATTTAGGAATATCTGACGGAAGTTTATGCGGAATCGCTGGCCACCAAGGGGTATAAGCAATTGGATCATTCGTCAGCCGGTTTAGATCTGGTAATTCTAGAGTTGCTACAAAGGGCAACTGTTGATTCAAGTTAGGCGAAGCATACCCAGGATAAGATGGAATCGCCTGAGCAGTGGGTCTTTGCATACCAGCATAATGTATTTGATGCTGGCAACTTTGACAAGGTTGATGGGCATAACCAATTTGTTGTTGATAACCGCTTTGGAAATGCGGTTGCCCATTACTTACAAAGACTTGTTGCTCAGGTCCTTGATATGATTGCTGGAATTGCGGTTGTTGAGATTGAACCAGCCCTGGTTGTTGGACCATTTGCTGTTGTTCAATACTGGATGATTGACCAAGATGAGGATTCATAGTACTTGTTTGAGCCTGAGTCGCTCCAGATAAGGAGTCACTAACCTGAGGTTGTGATTGAGTCGTTGAGACAAGAGGCTGTTGTATTGCAACCTGAGAAACTTGGGGTTGACATACAACAGGTAGCGCTTGTACTTGCGATGCAGTCACCATAGCAGGTATAGTGGGAATATCCAACACAGGGTGGACTGGTTGCATTGAATATACAACCCTTGGTTGTTGAGGCAGTATTGGTACCTAACCACTGGACGTAATTCCAGTTTGACCTGAATTTTGTTGTAAACTCCCACATGGTTGTTCTCCGGGAGGGAACAATGAAAAGACATACTGCCCTCCATATGGTGGCAATCCAGTACTTAAAGGGTAGATTGGCCTTTGAAGACACATTGGATCAATTTGTTGAGTTTCAACATAAGAAATACCAGATGATAATCCGGATGAAGAAATAGGAACTAACCATGTTGTCGAAGCAGTCCCTGATTGGACTCCGGCTTGTTGTTGATAACTTGCCGGGATAGATGGTATACCATTGAACATCATTGGAGTAGCAGTAGGAGGCTGTGCCACTGCTATATCGGACGACACAGTCCTGGATGTCGATGGTTGTTCAGGCATATCTAGTCTATCCAAAATATTTTCTAGCGATTCTACAAGAACTTGCGATGAAGAGAGACTAACTTCGAAGATCAACGAGGGAAAGGTGATGATTATTCCGTTTAAAATAAATTTTAACGACGCTTAGACACAACTTGCTTTTTCAATTTTAAAGAGTCGAGAAAAAGCAAAAGTTGACTCTAGTCTCCTTCGATTTTTAATGAGCCTGAAGTGACAAGTGCTCAGATGGGCCTTTTCCGTTAAGGAGTCTGAAAAGGAACGAAAGGGACTGCTCTGGAGTTCTAGGTAGAGGGTGTGCCAAACTTTTCGCAAAACCGCAGAATACTTTTTAAGGTACGGGCGGTCAATCTTCCCGAATGCTGTGTTCAGTGCATTGCGATCAGTAGGGCGACCGACACGGCTTCCTATGGATAAAGGTTTTATGCCTATAGGGGTCTCCCAATATATACTCGACGGTACGTGGGAGCACAATCCGTACTGGCACTTATCGTCTCTCAGGAGGAATCACCCAACCATCAGTGAGGCGACCAGTGACCAGGTTTTACGATGCCGGAACACGTCTCTAGCCTAGACCTCTATGTTGTGCATTAAGTTACAAAGCGTTGTTAAGTTCATTCAATTTATTTTAGGTTGATCTTTCTTAGAAGTTTGCCTTTTTGGATCACCACGAGATGTATGATACAATTCCTACATGCAGTCTAAAGATGATAAGCAAGCTTTTATATCTTTTCAACAATGAAAATCCTAGCTACAAGGGGAAAAGAAAGACACCATCTTTTCTCAAAGAGCATAGAGCACACTGTAATGCACTTTTCCTAAATCAACATACAAACTGTCAAAATGCAAATGCACATATGCATGTATTTGTTTTCACTTTCTTAATATTGATGCCTAAAAAGAAAGCTTGTTGTACAAATTTGAATTCGATTTCAAGTGAAAAACACAAACAAGTTCCTTTTTTGAAATCAAAAAGACGATTACGACACTTTATGATTTACTTGTTTCGACACTTGAAATGCATAAATTCAAACCAAAAGACAAAAGTAAAAGCGTAATCAACTGTGAACAACAACAAAATCACTCCTAAGATCAAAACGACACTTACGACAGGTCTAGATCTAAGGGCGACAGTATGACTAGTTTACTTTCGTAATGGGAAACTGCAAATGATGTAACAAATACACAAAGAACAAATACAGTTTCTTTATACAACTGAGGCGGAATTTAGGCAAATAAAAGGGGTTTCAGATAGGTACACTGACTGATAACAGGCTGCAAAAACAGAGATAAAATTGAGCAAAAGGAAGCAGGGAACCACAGCTGCACAAGGCAAAGACTGATCAGCGCACCCTCAACACAGAGAAACTGAACTTCAGCGCAGGTAGCCTTCACAGGACCTGCGTTGAAATGCAGAACCTCTTCACAGAGTCTGCGCTGAAGCAGAAACGAGAGTTGTTTCTGCGTTCTGGGTTACGGTTTGCAGTTAAATCTATAGTTTTTGGCCGGATCAAAGCTATCAATTAGGTACAATTAGGAGGATGATTTATAGGAGGACTAAGATCTATCACAAAGGGTTGTTAGAGCACTTGTGGATCAGTTGTTCAGATCATAAACAGGCCCAGTGAGTGGGCTAGAGTAGCTGATCTCTACTTTGCATTTGTAAATGGCAAATGCAGTTCGATTCGGCACTCTTGAGTTTATGAAATGAATAGCAATAGAAACACAAATAAACTAACAAGATACTCTCCCCAGCAGAGTCGCCAATTTGTTGTTGGGAAAAGTATCCAATTCGGAATGCCCCTATCCCACTCTAAGAGGTGATAGTGCCTTAGCAACAAACAAGGAAAACTATCTAAGTATTCTTCTTTATGAGATGTAAATGAGGAGAAAGGATCTAACTAACCTGTCTTTCGCTAGTTTGTTGATCCAATTGCTCCTCTCTTCTGTAGCTCCTAGCTCTCAGCTCCCTTACCCGCCCAGCTTCACCGAATTCCTGCAAGATCACAAGAGAGAGAAACTACGAGAAGATACAGATATACATTCATAAAAAGCTCAAGATCAGATTAAGCTAAACATGTAAGCATAACAAAACATCATTGGTACACAACATGTAGGAGAAACTCAAATAGTTTATTGATAGAGTAATAAAGTCCAAGAGGAGATACAACCAAGTGAGGCCCGATCCAGCATCTACCTCCCAGCAAAAGAATCCCTTCCTCTCCTCCAACAAAGCATAAATCACCCAATGCACTAATCTCAATCTCAAACCAACAGCAATTCTCTGCAAAGTACAAAATTCCAGCCTTCTTGAACCTTTGGGTGAGAGATCCATATATAGATGTGAGCAGAGAGGATGAGTCAGCTCATGTTTTGACTTGTGGCTTCTCACTGTCAGTTCTTGTTTCCACTTGGAGGTTGAGAACCTCTTACTCATCACTTGGTCAAATTCATTGAGGCAAGTGTCATTAAGGAAGATTCTGGAAGCTTCCAGGGTCTTTCCACCTCGTTGAATGAACTTGCCATTTGTCAATTCCTGCTCAGCGCACCCTGGTAGTGCTTCTACCTGCGTTGCAGTGCAAGTAGCCAGTGTAGACTTTGCATTTTAGCGCAGACAGCTAGTGGAGCTACTGAATTGATCCTGATTTGACCATTTCTGAGTTGTTTTTGGTGGAGAACTTCTGGGAGAAGCTGTCTTTTGTTGACCTTGTTCCTTTAGGGGTAGGAACAACTCATTTAGGGACTTTGGATCCCTTGGATTAGGGACATTTCATGCTTAATGTTGTAAGGCACAAAAATGTCTATAACATGGGTAGGTAGTTTTTGAGGTTGCAGAATGTTGATACGTGATCAGTTTTGTGTTTTAAAGTGATATTGTACTTCAGACCACAAGCACGAGGTAGTTTTCATTTGGAGGAGCTCAAACTGGACATCTCTAACCTCCCCTTCTTCCTCTTCCCCAAAATCACTCACTAATTTCCCTGAAGAGGTCAAGATCTGCTTCATTCCTCTTAGTTTCATCATTTTCCATATCATTTGCCTGGTGAAGATCTGCTTCACTCAAAGATTTCCATTCTTCCTCTATGAGTCACTTTTCCCCCTTCGATAGCCTAAGATCCACATACTTAGCGCTTTCTTGTCATTTCCATATTAACTACTGACTCTATCATGTAAATCCCTATCTGTGTTCCCCTTCCCCAACTAAAATTATGTTAATAGCTCCCCTATATACTTATCCCCTCCCCCTGGTTGAAACATAACCATAAGTTCATTAGGAATTGCTAAGTTTATCTGAAACTCAGCAAGAACCCTCATCTCCACCCTCAAACTATCTCTTCATGCATATTACTCCACCACACAGCATAAAATTCCTTTCATGTGTATAAAAACCATCTTATTTGACTTATTTTCACCCTCCCAAGGCATAAACCCCTCGTTTTTCCTTAAAACCCTTCTCAAACTGCACAAATCCACCGTTCTAGGCTTTCGGACCCCTTCCGATGCCTTAAAAACCTGTTAAAAACCCCCCAAACTCCGCAAACCCAAGGTTTTGGACCCCCGCGGCGCTGTATTAAGATTCGAATATTCGCGGGCCCCGTCCCTAAACCTCCACCGCCTCATCTTTGCCGCCAACCGTTAGATCTGGCGCGCCGCAGATCAACGGTGGGCGGGTCCTTTCCCCAGCGAAGCCGCCAAGGGTTAACGCCCAGGAGATCGGCGGTTTTACCGTCATACTCCCGCCACGTGTCACCCTCTCGGCTGTGGCGGAGCACCCTCTACCAATACCACTTTTGCCCAAAGGCGGTGTGCCCAAAACCGAAAACCGCTTCTGCCCAGTGACATCATCCTACTACGTCATCAACCTGCGTCAGGCCTCCTGCCACCGTACTGCCTAGTCGTCACTGCCACCGTGTACCGCCACGTCACCTCCTCTGCCGTACTGCCACGTCACCCGGCCGTACTGCTGACATCACCCTGCCATGTCACCTCCGTACTGGGACCCACTGTTGACGTCATGCTGACGTCATCACTCAAAAAGGTGCAAAAGGCGAAAATCGTGCTTAGGAAGCCCGGATTCAAAATCTGAGGCAGTTTTTCATGTGCGATTAGCGAATCACGCATGGCTACAGGAAATGGGCCAACGTGGAAAGCCCCTCATCGCGCATCCCCAGCAAGCCCGAAAGGCGTAGAATGACCCGATTTTCTTCGCGAAGCATTCAGAAAGGGTCAAACACAGTTTTTAAAGCAACAGAGGGCCGAGCAGCTACCATGAAGGATCGATGGGACAGTCTAAACCATTCAGAAGATATTAAAGACTCCAGGATCAGCACCAAAGAGTATCAGGAAGTGGCAAAGAGTATCAGTTCAGCAACATCAAATCAGGTGAAAATTAAAAACCTTCATCAAAGTCAGCAAAGCAGTTAAGGCCATTTAAAAGCCTATCTGGTCGGGATTAGTGCACATTAATGCCAGCAAAACAGCAGCAAAACCAAGTTAGAGGTGGAGATAAAGGACAAATCACAGTTATTACAGGAGGACTGCACCGAGCCACCCAGGACAGACATTAACTCAGTTTTGATACAGCTGCCCTCAGCGCAGCTCAAAGATATTTTCATGCATTTATTTCTGGATAAGATTAGGTTAAAGTAATCATTTTCTTTCAGACCTGTTTAGGTCGGCTGTAATAGATTAGTTTTTGGATAATTTTCCCTATATATACCGACCCTCTATATTGTTTAAAGGGTTGGTTGGTTGATAATCCTCATTAGAGACTCGCACTGGATATCTGAGATGTTTTACTTAATCAAAGATTGCTGAAAAGCTTTGGAGGAATGACTGTCTGCTCTGTGTCTAATGGTTTGAAGAATTGAATGCGGAATTCTTGTGCTGCTATATGAATCAATAAGTTTTTCTTACCTCTGTTATTTCGATTTCACATATGCTCAAGTCACAGAACAAAGGATTGCTTTAGAATTTGCGTGGTTTCACTCTATGCTCAGTTTCTGTGGTTTCTTAATGTTTTCCTCTTGAATTAGGCATAAATATGAATTCTGTTATGGCTCATGTTTGACCTATTTTCATATATGAATGACTGTTATCTAGGAATTCTTAACTGCTCCTAGATAGGGCTCATTTGTCTTCTTTCTGCTAATCTGAATGAGAGATTCTTAATTGCCCCTCATTCCTTAGCCTTTAATCCATCTCTTTTACCTTGAATGATTGTTTCATATGCAGCTAGCTTGCTCCATATTCCTTCTTGTGATCAAGACAACGTACCAGTAGTCCTACTCCTTGACTCCACGCCTAATGGTTCTAAAACTTTCATGCTGTCCCTGCCTCTTTACTTGAAAGCATCATCCTTCCCACCAAAAAACAAAACAAAACCCCTTGAACTCAATAACTAGCCTAAAAACATTATCAACAAAGCTAAATCCGAAAGAGAGAACCCTCTCTGATTGCAGGTGGGCTAGAACCTGCAGTCCAAAGATTGGTCTGTGGTTACCTCGGCCGTATCCTTTTGATGCCGACCAGAAGGAAAACCTTAGTGATAACAGACACCTTGGGATTAAACCTCTTAGGAAGAGATCTTAACACTTTTTGAACTACCATAGCTTCATCTAGCTTCTCATCAAGCCCTCTTATTGTGTTCACAACTTCATCAACTCTCAAAAAATACTTTTCAATATATTCATCATCATGCATGCTTAAAGATTCAAATTGCATCCTGTAACCTTGGAGTTTAGCTTTCTTTACCTTTTTTTCTCCCTCATAGTAGTTTCTCATCTTGTCCCATATAGATTTGGCAGAAGTGAAATCCATTACCTTGATAAGATCTTATTCAAGTAGACGAGCAATCAAAGGATTCATTGCTTTAGCATTGCATGTAAATTCCAACTTTTTATATTTGGTAACCACTGTTGGAGGCCTTTGATATGCTTCTTCCACAACATCCCACACATCATCTCCAAGTGATTGAATGTAGGTTTTCATCCTCACTTTCCAAAACACATAGTTTGTTCCATTGAACATTTGTGTCATGTTTGTTAAACCTCCTTCCTAGTTTTCCATGGTCATTGACCTTTCCTCTAGATGTTAAACTAATTTGAACTAAATTTCCTCTAATACCAATTGTTATAGACCAGGACAATACTAGAGGGGGGGTTAAATCAGTATTGTAGTATTTTTTATGAATTGAAAACTTTCTTTTACTTTTTTTCACGAATATTAGGAAACCATTAAATACTTCAATAATTAATTTAAATAAGCATAATAGGAATCAATATCAGCAATCTCAATGGAACACACAAACAACAAGTAAATTTTCAAAACTGCTCTTCAATTCATTCATAGGGAAAGATATAACTAGTTCTTATAATTATCTGGCAATAAACAGCAGGAAGCTACAACTCTCTAATTTATTAGCTACATCTGAATGGAGCTACAACCCCAACTATTTACCAACAACCACTAGAAGGATCACCCCTAATATACAAGCTACAACTTGCTAGACACTCAATGGTTCATCTTTCATCCATTTTCACACTAGATCCATGAATGCCTTCTCTGCTTTCAAAGTAAAACAATTTCCCCTTGATCACCAATACCTTTAGCAATCTTTGATTACTGATAAGACCACAAGCATCTCACTCACAAAACTATGTTCTCAAAACTCTATGATCCAAGAGAATCTCATCATATCAGTTGCACAATTTCAGTTTCTTCGTCAGCATTCAGAGTCTGGTGTCTTCAGCCTCAATAGTGATGTTGGTTTCAGTTCCCTGGTGATGTCAATAGTCGATATGGTGTTGTACCTGGTTGTCGACAAGTGGTTGTTGTCAGTTCCACCATGATTTGGTCGTCAACATGGGTTTGTTGTCCGTCTCACAGGACTTGGTCATCGACATGTGTTGTCATCGCCTTGCAGAGTTTGGTTGTCGACAAGGGTTTGTCGTCATCTGATGTCACCAATGTCGCTTTGTGACAAAGAAGTGTGTAATGGGTTTATGTAAAAATGTGTAAGTTTTTGACACTAAAACACCTAAACCTATGCTAAACCCTAACCTATGCCTAAAAAACCTAAACCACGCTTTAAAACACCTAAACCTAAGTATAGAACCCTCTCAACCTTCGTAAAAACCATGTTAAAATAAAATACAAATAAAAATATTACAAACGTAGTCCTAATCATTGTCTTGACCGCATCGGAACTGCGGGCTCATGTGAGCAGTTGGGAGTTTATATAAAACAGTTCCCGCAGAAGTTTAGATTGCATCAGAACTGTGTCATATAAGCGGATGGGAATAAGTCGACAAGGTTTTCAAACACGAGGCCTAAACCATGCGGGGACCTAACCGCAGTAGACTCATGTGAGCAAACAGGGTAGACCCCACGAATATGTGGACAGGTGGGCAAATAACCATAACAGTCAAGCATAGGAACATTACTGTGGTGGTGACCATGTGAACACACTACAACCGTTAGCAGAATGGTCAGAGAGGTGATCGTGAGGTGTTCGCTTGTGGTTAGACCGCAACCTATTCACATGGGTGGTCAACCAACTCTGCGCAGTCAGTTGACCGCCTGCAGTTTATGTTTGGCCAAAGTTATTTTTGAGTTTTGAAAGTTATTTTTGGTGTTAAACTAATAACAAGACCTTGTAACAAATCAACTAGGTGTCCCCTATGACATAATGGAAAACCCTATCTTTAGCATTCATGAAAATCTTGGGCATAAGGATTTTGAATGCATTTGTAGGGTTATAAAAGGCAATTTTTCTCATTGAAGAAGAAAAAGAGTGGTTTTGAGTTTTTATGTGTAGATTCTAAAGGATATAGGTTGTTTTTGTTTTCAGTGTAATAGGAGCATCGGAAGTCAGAATTGGGAATCGTGATAGGCGTTGGAAATATATTTTAGAGACATTTCTTGTGACAGTGACTAGAAGTGCCTATGTTCACATTCAGTTTGTTCAATTTCTTTTGTAATCAACCTCCTCGGATTCAATCCTAATAAAGCAGTCACCAATCTTGAAAGTGGACATGGAGACGTAGTCCATCAGGGACGAACTCCATAATCAATATATTGGTCTGGTATTGTTGTGTTTTTTTGTTTTTCACTTCTATTTTACATCTTTCTTATGTTTATCATTTGTCGTAAAGTCTTTTTTCTCAAGCAGTTCTCATGGTTTAAACACGTTAAGTTAACATTCAATTCACTGTTTGCATAATCAATTATACTTCAGTTTAACTTATGATCATTTCAGATCATATAATTTGGTATCAAAGCAGGTTGAATTTGTATAATTTTTCCATTGAATGTTAACCAGGTCAAATTCGCAATGTGGAGAAGGAATCCTCGAGGAGATTTATCCAGAGATTGGAAAGTGAAGATTTGATCATAAGTCGACCATGACAGGATCTGATGTAGGTGAAACCCTTGAAACTAAGATGACCGATGAATAGTTTCAGAAAGCATTCTTGACTATGGAGCAAATGTTGGTAGAACTTTACGAAGATAGGAAGGCGAGAGATGCAACTTCGTCTTCAAAGACATCGAAGAAGGACAAAGGTAAAGGCAAGGCTGATAAACCTCCTTCACCTCCATCATCGTCATCCTCTTATTCTTCTTCTTCCATTTTAGAATATAAAACATAAAAGAAACCTAAGAAAACATCTCTTTTGAAACTTGATGTAAAATTTGAATTACCTATTTATGATGGTGAAATGAATCCTGAAAAGCTAGATAACTGGATTAAGCAGTTAGAAGTGTATTGTCGTATTTAGAACATTTCTGACGATAAAATGAAAATTCATTTAGCTACACTTAGAATGGGGGGAATAGCTTTAATCTGGTGGGAAAGTAAAACTCAGATAGATGTAAAGCAGAAAGGTAAAGTCATCTCTTCATGGTCTAAGTTCTTAAGAGCTCGTAGAAAACAATTCTATCCTTTGGGATACATGCAGCAAGATATTATTGATTGGTCGCATTTGAGGCAAGGTAAAGGACAGAGTGTTCAAGAGTTTACTCAAGAGTTCATAAAGAAAGCATTGGCACTTGGTATTTCATTGGATACACGTGAAACTTTATTAAAATACATCGGCAGTTTACATTCATATTTGCAGCATACATTATTGAAGTTTAATACTAATGATTTTGATGAAGTGTGTGTTTAAGCCATACATATTGAATCAGGTGGCAGACCATTCAAGTTTTCACTGCAATCATCCAAAGAGTTGGAAATCAAGGATTCCAATGACAGTAAGGGGAAAAACAATTCGAAGTGAAAGAAATCAGCGATAGCTCAGAAGGAAAGACCTACTTGTTCTCATTTCCAGAGAATTAGTCATGATGAATCTAAGTGTTGGAAACTTCATCCAAAACTTAAGCCCAAAAACTTCCTTCAAGAGAAGGATGAAAAGAAGGCAATTGCAGCAGTCCAGCAAGATCTAGGTTCTAATTCAGGTGATGAAAGGAGGATAACTGCCATAGTTTTGACAGGTAAAACTTTTGACACTGGTTCAAGTTCGAATACCATTGCATCTTCATCAAACATAAATGCTCCAAATGAGGATAAAAGAGTTGAATTATTTAACATAACGATAAATTCTAAGCACACAAAGATAGATACAATGTTTGACATTGGATCACGTGCAAATTTAATATCTGAATATTTAGTTAATAATTTGGGTTTTGAGACACAGAATCATCCAAGACCTTACCCATTAGGATGGCTAAATAAATCAACTCAGATAAAAGTCACAAAACAATGTCGATTAATATTTTCCATTACAGCTAATTACATTGATGAAGTGGAATTAGATGTGGTTTCTGTAGACATATGTGGAGTTGTCTTAGGAAGTCCTTATCTTTATGATCGTGATGTAGTATTTTATAGAAGAGAGCATAAATATCACCTTAAGAAAGATGGGGTTTAATTTATTCTTAGGGCACATCAAAGTAAAAATCACTTGAATTTAGTTGTTGCTAATCATATGAAGAGATTAATAATTTCAAATAAGAGATTTGTAATCATGTGTGTAAAGGAACAACATAAGAATCGACATGATGATTGTTCAAGTTATGAGTCTCAACTTAAAGATAGTTTGATCAAAGAGGTAGAAACTTTTTCAGTTCTATTTAAAGAAACCAAACATCTTACTCATAAGAAGGGAATACAACATGAATTATAGTTGATGCCTAAAGCTTCTCTTCCTAATGTCAGAATGAATCAATTCAATCCAAGTTTGGAAGTTATCAGTTACAGGGATGCAGGTCAGTATTGGGGAAAGTCAGTGTTAAAATTCTCTTGTATTGTGTCACCATCACATGTTTCAAACTGTTTGGAAGCCTCTTTTCAAGTGGAGAGGAAGCCTTTTTTATTTTCATATCAAAGCCTTTTCTAAAGCAGTGTCAAAGTATCCAATACATCTAAGGGAAACTTATGCATCAGGGGAAAATGCTAATCAATGGAAACATCATTTAATGATGAAGAAGCAATTATTCAAATAAATCATCCGGCATTCAATACTTTCAAATTCAAACTAATTTGTAGCACTCTTCACATTACAATTTGATGGATTTATTGCAACAAGTTCACTTAGTAGTCAGGAATTAATATAGTATGTCAAATCAAGTAGTTGGTATGATGTCAAAAATGTCTTTGATTGTCTCTGTCATTCCACAATATAGATTGTCAATACATGTCAATAGTATTGAACAATATCCTGTAGAGACTATTTTCAAAGATATGTATGAATCCCTAATTCATGGTATTTAGTGGAAAGAAGTCAATTGCCATGTTCATAATAGGTTGTTTAACCATCTTCGCAAGTTGTGCATACTGTAGATGGATGGAATGGTTCACAAATTAAAAATGTGCCATGATCAACATCATCAGGGTCATCAGTTTCAGGTGGTTGATCAAATGTATTGGTACATCATCGAGACAAGGTGGAGAGTGAGGGAGCTCTACCCTCACCTACTATCTGTCTAGTCAAATTTTTGTTGTCCAAAAGAATTCGAGTGGATAGGATTGATCCAGGAGAATCTCGTCAGATTAGTTTCACAGGTTTAGTTTCGTCATCAGCATTTAGATTCTGGTGTCTTCAGCTTCGAGAATGATGTTGGTTTCAATTCCACAGTGATGTCAATAGTTGATATGGTGTTCTACCTAGTTTTCGACCAGTGGTTATTGTCAGTTCCACCAGGATTTGGTCGTTGACATGGGTTTTTCATTCATCTCGCAGGATTTGGTTGTCGACATGGGTTGTCATCCACTTTACAGAGTTCGGTTGTCGACAAGGGTTTGTCATCATGAGATGTCACCAATTTCGCTTTGTCACAAAGAAGTGTGTAGTGGGTTTATGTAAAAATGTGTAAGTCTTTGACATTAAAACACCTAAACCTATGATAAACCCTAACCTATACCTAAAAAACCTAAACCATGCATTAAGAAACCTAAACCTAAATTCTAAACCCTTACAATACAAATCAAATACCTTTCCCTAAGTCCAAAACCCTCTCGAAATTTGTAAAAACCATGTTAAAATACAATACAAATAAAAACATTACAAACATAGTCCTAACCGCTATCTTGACCGAGTCAGAACTGCGGGCTCATGTGAGCAGTTGGGAGGTTATATAAAATAGTTCCCGTAGCAGTTTAGACCGCGTCAGGACCATGTCATATGAGCAGATGGGAATAAGCCGTCGGGGTTTTCAAACACCAGGCCTAAACCATGTGGGGAGCTAACCATAATGGACTCATGTGAGAAGACAGGATACACTGTGTGGATATGTGGACATGTGGGCAGATAACCATAACAGTCAGGCAGAGGAACATTACCGTGGCGGTGACCATGTGAACACACTCCAACCATTAGCGAAACCCCGGAGAGGTGACCATGAGGTGTCCACCTGTGGTTAGACCGCAACCTATTCACATGGGCGGTCAACCAACTCCGCGCAGTCAGCTGACCGCCTATAGTTTTTGTTTAGCCAAAGTTATTGAAAGGTATTTTTGGTGTTAAACTAATAAGAAGGCCTTATAACAAATCAACTAGATGTCCCCTATGACATAATGGAAAACTCTATCTTTAGCATTCATGCCACTCTTGGGCATAAGGAGTTTGAATGGATTTGCAGGGTTATAAAAGGTAGTTTTTCTCATTGAAGAAGAAAAAAGAGTGGTTTTGAGTTTTTATGTGTACATTTTGGAGGATATAGGTTGTTTTTGTTTTCAATGTAATAGGAGCATTTGGAGTCATAATTGGGAACCGTGATAGGCGTCGGAAATCTGTTTCAGAGAGCTTTCTTGTGATAGTGACCAGAAGTGCCTATGTGCACATTTAGTTTGGTCAATTTTTTGTGTAATTGACCTCCTCGGATTCAATCCTAATAAAGCAGTCGCCCATCTTGAAAGCGGACCTGGAAACGTAGTCCATCAAGGACGAACTTTGTAATCAATCTTGTTGTCTGGTATCGCTGTGTTTTATTTTTTTTCACTTCTGTTTTACATCTTTATTATGATTGTCATTTGTCATAAAGCCTTTCTTCTCAAGTAGTTCTCATGGTTTAAGCATGTTAAGTTAACATTCACTTCAATGTTTGCATAATCAATTCTACTTCAATTTAACATATGATCATTTCAGATCACTCTATCTCAATCACACACCCAACCTACTTGCTCAAACTTTCTTATATTTGTGCTTTTTTATTTTTGGCTTCTTCTATTTTCTTATATAGCTACATGAATTCATATTTTTTCCTTAGTCTTGTTCAGTTCAGTATTCTAAATGTGTTCATTAATTTCTCAATCTCTGATACACATTTTTGGGCTCAATCTCTAAGTCAAACTATTGTTTTCTTTCATATTTTATCATTCAGGTTGTTTAGCAGAGTTTAGCTAAGGTTAACTAATTTTATTATTAGTTAACTTTGGCTTAACTGCTATGTGTGGTGCTAAACTATCATTTCTTACTCATCCATGCCGTTATCATAACTAGCTTCCATCCCTTCCTTCCATGCCAAACCTCAAGTCCTTCTAACATGTTGCTACCACTAAAAATAACCTTACTACTAAATAGAGCTTCCCCATGCATTTTCATTTATAATGTGAATGCTGAAAATATATGCTAATTAAAACCTTTAGCTCCTTTGGCCTACGTATTTAGGGTTTTCCTTATGCGACCAATTCCTGTGACCAGAAGAGTAATGAGGGAAACTGGTGATTGAGGGTCCCACACAATACGATAGTGGTATCAAAAACCACCCTCAGTATCATCCTCGGTGGTTCCTGAAATCAGGGAGAGTGCCCCCAGAATAACTATGAGTCGTAGATCTCAATTTGTGAAACCAACTTCTGGGTCCACCTTGTTCGTTAATGTTCAGAAAAATCCATGTGACCACTCACAGTTAGATACGTTGGACTCATTCTGCATTGTCGATTGTAATTGAATTTCATGCACTTGCTAAATTCTAACCCTCTAGGGTATGTTGGTGGGGTGACGTTATGATGATGTCAACCATTACATGTGTTGACTTGTGATTGGTCCATGTTTCACCCATATATGGGCTTTTAGGGTACCCAAAAACACCAAACTACTTTCTATGTATCCACCTCCAAATGGGTGGTTGCTTATGTCACCTATGACCAATAATATGTTGCTACTTGTCCTGTTAGAGGAGAGAAAAAGGGTCCCTTGATCCTTGATTTTGCAGGAAATTTTCTTTTGTAAATGGTTTTATGAGCCTGTTACCTGTTGCCAACTCTAATGCCTGAAGCCCTATTACAGGGAAAAGTGTCTATTTAGAACTGCTCTATCCCACTAAGGTGTGACAGCTGCCTTAGAAACAAACAGAGAAAAACTACTTTTGTATTTCCTTTATGAACTGTAGATAGAGAGGAATAGAAAGAACCAACCTGTGTCTTGCGCTAATCCTTTGATCCAATCCCTCTCTTCTTTGACAGTCTCCAGCTACCTTCTCTCTTACTTGCCCAGCTTCACAAAGTACCTGTAAGATCACAGAAGAAGAACACTATACAAAGACATGGATCTATATTCATAAACAACTTAGGATCAGATTTAAGTTAACCATACAAATGTAACAAGCATCAATGATACAAAAGCATGGAGGAAAAACTCAAATAGTTTTTATTGATAAATAAGAAAAGATCTAGGAGGAGTTACAACCGGTGGTTCCTGACCCAGCATCAACCTCCCAGGAAAGAAGCCCCTCTTCACCTCAAACAAAGCATAGATCACCCAATACTCTGATGTTTTGCCTCAAAAACCAACAGCAATTCCTTACAATATGTAAAATTCCCACCCCTGGATCTCTGGGATGAGGGATCCATATATAGATATGTGCAAGGAGGATGAGTCAGCTTTTGATTTGATTAGTGTCTTCTCTCTGTCATTTCTTGCTTCCACTTGGAGACTGAGGGCCTCTTACTCATCCTTGGTCGAATTCAGTGAGGCAAGTGTCACAAGAGAAGATTCTGGAAGCTTCCATTGTCTCTCCACCTCGTGGAATGACACTGCCATTTGTCATTTCTCGCCCATCGCACCCTACAGAAGGGAGTTTTGAAATGCAACACACCCCCACAGTGTATTTAGGTGCAATGCAACGCACTTAGCTAGTGGAGCAGCTAAAATGATCCTGTTTTGACCAATTCTGAGCAGTTTCTGGTGGAGAACTTCTGGGAGAAGTTGTAACCTGTTGACCTTGTTCCTTTAGGGGTTAGAACAACACTTTTAGGGACTTAGGAGCCCTTGGTTTATGGACATTTCATGCTTGGAGTTGTAAGGCACAAAAATGTCTATAACATTTGCCCCCTAAAGTATGAGGCCGTTAACCTTTTGGTGTTGGGTGAAATGCTTTATTATGAGGATCCGGAGTTCTTTCAATGCTGGGAGGAGACCTGTAATAAGATAGAATACAATACATTATCTTCATACTATTTTCATGATCTAGCTAAGGCGGGCATTCCCATGCTCAACTTTATAAATTCATTTCCATGTACATAGGACAGACAATCGTCTGAGGGTAGACTGATGATTCTGATAGAGCCATCATCCTTTTGGTAGGATGATTATCTGTGCTGCAATGTTGTACATTTGATGTCTTTATTTCCCTGAATATATATCGCAGCCCGGATGGATGAAACTAGATCCGGGGTCTTCAATCTCGTCTGATCTTCACTCGAAGTACAAGTCGATCCATGTGAGAAATGTTTTGAAGTCGAACATGGAAAGACATCGCTTGATTACCGGTCAATGATGTAAACCGTTAACAAGCGCGAGAGGAATCACCGATAATGATAATGACCCTCAAGGTACTGCAGTACAATTCACGTGGTGTGAATAGAGGACTTGGCGTCGAACACCACGCAAAATCTTTCGGTCGAAGGCCATTGATGTAAACCTGTCGCCGGAAGTGAGAAACTTGCCATTGAGGCATGCAAGCTTCAAAGTACTGAATGGGTTGTTCCTAGATCAACTTCTTGGATAATGAGCTGATGTCGACAAGAAGTGATCCGTCACAGGAGGGCCTTAATGAATCCCACATCAATGACACGGAACAGAGCAAATGATTTTGATGGAGGTGAAAACGATCTGATGATATAATGTTCAGGGTGGCGGTCATGAAAGAATGGAGTATAATGTATGGTAGTGGGTGAGACACAGGTGACTTCTCTGGATGACTTCTCTTGAACATATCGGCGACACTGATGTGATGGATTGGTAGCACTAACCCCAAATGTGGATGGTATGGTGTGACCATGGCGATGTGACCGGTGAATGAAACAACCCAACCCGACTCGGACACGGAGTGGAAGTGTCATGTTCAAGAGCGACTTGCTACCAATAAAGATTCTTTGAGTTTTCTTCCCAATTTTCCCCAGTCATTGCTGACCAGTACCTCTTTATTTTTGTCAAGCTTTAGGAGGATAACATATGCTTGTTCTATAATTTTCCCTTCGGGCAAACCCATCGCTATGTTTTAATGAGCCTAGCGATAGTGAAACTCGTTCTCGTCTAAAGACAAGTTTGTCGCTATTAATCCTTTTAACGATTTTAACGACAAAGATAACTCGGTCCTTTTCAATTTTAGAGAGTCTGAAAAGGAACGTAAAGGTAACTCCAAAATTCCTTTTTCGTCATCTAATCCCTTAAGTCCGAAAAAGTATAAAACAATACAGAAGGGATGAATTTTCGATAGTTTTAACGAGCCGAACAAAACAAGCGCTCGATCTTTTTGTGCAATAATCCCTCAGGTCCAAAAAGATTAAAATCTAGATGAGGGATAGCACTTCCTGTCCCTTTAACGAGATGGAAGGCCAAGGACTCGGCAATCTTTTCATATTTTACGAGTCAGTTGAAAAGAGCTTAAAGGAGACTCGTCTTTTGAGGAACGAGTGATAAAACGGGTAGCAGCTGATTCCAGGTAAGGTTTGGAATTTTCCAATCACGACAGTGTCACAAGGATGGCTAATGAAATCACTCTTCGTAGCTGTTCCTCAAAATGGGTAAACAATCAAATGGAGGTGAATGATCGGCCAATGAAAAAGTGGAGGTGACGGTGCAAACACGACCAAGGCTTAATGGCTGAAGTACTACATTCACGGTGGTTATTTACCAGAGAATAGTTCATTTTTTAACGAGCTTAAACGCGGGTGGAAACATTTGCTCATGTCTTATGTTTATTTTTTAACGAGCTTGAACTATGTGCTAAAACTGCTCGATGCGGGTTTATTTTTTAATGAGCTTGAACCTTGCGGTAACACTGCTCGGTCAATCCAGTCGTGAGATAAGAATGTCTCATATAAAATGGCAATTTTTAGAGTTTCGCCCCACATCCTTTCTTTATGTAAGTTAGGAAACGACCAATCCAAAAAACAGATAAATGATCACTCTTTACTTGCACTCCAAAAGGTTTGCATGCCCCCAGGTATAAAATAGAGTTTCAAGGTTACCCCTACTTCTTTCCGATAAAACATTTGTTTTATCGAGAGAGGCCTACCTCTTATAGGTTACCCAAAGATTGTTCTATTCACAGTGCAAACAAAACACTTCTTCGGCGATGTCTACCGAAATAAACAAAGCTGAGCGGCGGCGCTCGCCACCTCACATAACTTTGACAAGAGAATCTTGTTCTAGTCCAACTCCCCCTTCCAATCACGGATGGGAGTACGGAGGTCATATTCTCTCACAGAAACCTATCCTATACCCGAAGTTTTCCTGCCAAAGCAGACCAGGGTGCATGCCGCCTGGGTTTCAGTCATGTCCCCCCGAATTACTCGCGCTCATCGAGTGGACGGACTGGAGATTGAGACATTTCTTGCATGAAAAGACCATTCAGGGATGGTATATGACTATTTTCTATGCGTGATCCGGGAAATGAAAGTTGGTCCACGAGCTTGACCACTCTTCCTTCGTGTGGAAAACACATTACTCTAAAGAGTGAGGAGACAATTGCTCCCATGCAATAAATATAGTCTCGTCCAAGGAGTAGATTGTAATCCAGGGGTCCTTGAACTACCATTACATTCATGTGAACGGTTTTCCCTCTCAATGTTATGGGCACATTGGGAAGGATCCCTAACGGTCGACTGGTTCCTTTATCAAAGCCTGTCAGATTTCTCATCTCAGGCAAAAGCGATGGCGAACCAAGCGCTTTCCAAGCAGTTGAGGAAAGGATACTCACAGAAGCCCCTTCATCTATGATGGTACCAGCCATAACCATTCTATATATTTGAACGATAATTCGGAATGGTACGCTAGCTGGTAAACGGGGTCTGCCTAGTTGATTCCAGTCGAAGGAGACAACTAGGTTGCTTGGAGGTGGGACCGAATAGACGGCCGGGTATGACTCTGATGAACTTCCTTCCTGCGGTAAAGGAATGGGTAAATTGCCCCCATGTTCATTGGAGTCTGTGCTTATGAAAAGAATTTGGACGGTGTCATCCTTGTTCTCTTCAGTGATTGTATCATCTGAAGATGGAACCTCTGAAGGCAAGACCGGGTCAACTGCCGCCTTGACCTTTTGACTTTCGTCTGGTATGGATTCAGATGGTTCATCTTCAATGATAGATGTTTCGGCCAACCACCTGAGCGGGTCAGCCAGATTTTCAACTAGTGACGGACTCGGCAAGAGTTTTTTATATCCAGGAGGAAGTCGTAACGGTGATACCGGACGATCATCCAAAACTCCTTTAGCTTCGTCTAAGAAGGGACAATGGTGGACGGCGTGATCGCCTTCGCACAGTTTACAAGGGAATCTACATTTCCCTTTTTGTCCTGGGGTTTCACTTTCACTAGTTGACGGTGTGCTTTCAACATGATCATCAGAGGTTGACGACACCGGGGTGTGCAAACGAGGAGACCAATCCCTTAAGATCCGAGGGATGCAAGGACAATCTCTGTGAAAGTGGTCTCCTTTGCAAATGACACATGGCAATTTAGGCCTGGTCGGTGCAGTGTGTGGATTTTCGTTAGGCGACACTCGTTTGCCCCCGTTCGCTTTTGGCTCCTTCTTCTTCTTCTCTTTCTTCTTCTTTTCCTTCTTCTCTTTAGGAACTTGACTTTTGGCTTTACCAGACCCGACAAGCGAAGAGGAAGGAGGAGAGGAAGAATTAGAGGAAGTAGAAGGTTGGTGGGTAACTCTGGATTCATCTAATTGCTGATTCGATTGTTCAGGAATAGTGGTGTTTTGAATGACAGAGGTTGAGAAGAGCCATACAGGAAAACCAATTGTCAGTCCTGGAAGCGACAATGTGGCCATATGGGGCGCACCAACATCTCCCCAAGAGGAGAAGGGACTAGGATTTCCTCCAAGGGGAATTCCTTGGTTGGTTGACTCCATTTTCTCAACCCAATATCAACGTAGGAAAGGGGTAATGAATATTCTGTTTAAAATAAATTTTTATACGCTTTGACACAACTTGTTTTTTCAGTTTTTAAGAGTCGAGAAAAAACAAAAGATGACTCTAGTCGCCTTAAATTTTTAATGAGCCTGAAGTGACAAGTGCTCAGATGGACCTTTTCCGTTAAGGAGTCTGAAAAGGAACGAAAGGGACTGCTCTGGAGGTCTAGGTAGAGGGAGTACCAAACCAATCGCAAAACTGCAGAATACTTTTTACGGTACGGCAGTCAATCTTCCCAAATGCTGTGTTCAGTGCATTGCGATCGATAGGGCGACAGACACGGCTTCCTAAGGATAAAGGATTTAAGCCTATAAGGGTCTCCCAAAATATACTCGACGGTACGTGGGAGCACAAGTCCGTACTGGCACTTATCGTCTCAAAGTGTAGGAATCACCCAACCATCAGTGAGGACAACAGTTACCAGGTTTTACGACGCCGGAATATGTCTCTAGCCTAGACCTCTAAATGTTGTGCGTTAAGTTCCAAAGCGTTGTTAGATTCATTGAATTTATTTTAAGTTGATCTTGTTTATGAAGTTTGCCTTTCGGGTTCACCACGAGATGTAGATGTAATTCCTAAAATGCAATCTAAAGATGATAAACAAACTTTTATCTCTTTTGTGCAATGAAAATCGTAGCTACTAGAGGAAAAGAAAGACACAATCTTTTCACAAAGAGCAAAGAGCACACTGTAAATGCACTTTCCTAAATCAAGCCAAACAGACTGTCTATATGCAAATGCACATGCATGTATTTGTTTTCGACTTTCTTAGTATTGATGCTAAAAGAAAGTTGATGTACAAATCTGAATTTTTTTTTTTAAGCGACAAATATAAACAAGCTCTTTTTCGAAATCAAAAACAGAGATGATTACGACACCTTGCGATTTTGAAATGAACACTTGTTCTTGACACTAGAAAATCACAAATTCAGACCAAAGGCAATAGTAACAATATAATCGACCATCAACAGCAATCAAACTTTCTCCTATGATCGAAATCGACACTTGCGACAGATTCAAATCAAAGGACGACAGTACGACTATTCTACTTTTGCAATGGAAAACTGTAAACGACTCAACAAACACACAGAAACATCTACAGTTCTTTTGTACAAAGGAGGCGGAATAACAGCAAGGAAAAGGGGCTTTAAACAGACATATACTGATCACAGGCAGCAAAATTCAGAGACAGAACTGCAAAGAATGAAGCACAAGAACCACAGCTGCACAGGGCTAGTCCGATCACCGCACCTGTAACACAAAGAATCTGAAATGCAGCGCAGGTTGCCCTTTCGGGAAGTGCGCTGAAATTCAGGATCTCTTAACAGTACCTGCGCTGGGCCAGAAATGAGAATCTATCCGGGTTCCAGGTCACAATTTGCAGTTCAGTCTTTGGTTTTTGGCCGAGTAAAAGCAATCAGTAATGCACAATCAGGGGTAGATCTAAGGAGGATCTAAGAGCTATCACAAGGGCAATCAGATAGTTTGTGAATCAGCTGTTCAAATCATAAATAGATCCAGTGAATGGATTGAAGCAGCAGATGTCTACTTTGCATTTGTTATGGCAAATGCAGTTCGAAAGCTACTGATAAGTTTATGAAACAAACAACAAAGAGATACACAAACAAACTAATTAGACATTCCCCAGCGGAGTCGCCATTTTGTTACAGGGAAAAGTGTCTATTTAGAACTGCTCTATCCCACTAAGGTGTGACAGCTGCCTTAGAAACAAACAGAGAAAAACTACTTTTGTATTTCCTTTATGAACTATAGATAGAGAGGAATAGAAAGAACCAACCTGTGTCTTGCACTAATCCTTTGATCCAATCCCTCTCTTCTTTGACAGTCTCCAGCTACCTGCTCTCTTACTTGCCCAGCTTCACAAAGTACCTGTAAGATCACAGAAGAAGAACACTATACAAAGACATGGATCTATATTCATAAACAACTTAGGATCAGATTTAAGTTAACCATACAAATGTAACAAGCATCAATGATACAAAAGCATGGAGGAAAAACTCAAATAGTTTTTATTGATAAATAAGAAAAGATCTAGGAGGAGTTACAACCGGTGGTTCCTGACCCAGCATCAACCTCCCAGCAAAGAAGCCCCTCTTCACCTCAAACAAAGCATAGATCACCCAATACTCTGATGTTTTGCCTCAAAAACCAACAGCAATTCCTTACAATATGCAAAATTCCAGCCTCTGGATCTCTGGGATGAGGGATCCATATATAGATATGTGCAAGGAGGATGAGTCAGCTTGTGATTTGATTAGTGTCTTCTCTCTGTCAGTTCTTGCTTCCACTTGGAGACTGAGGGCCTCTTACTCATCCTTGGTCGAATTCAGTGAGGCAAGTGTCACAGGAGAAGATTCTGGAAGCTTCCATTGTCTCTCCACCTCGCGGAATGACACTGCCATTTGTCATTTCTCGCCCATCGCACCCTACAGAAGGGAGTTTTGAAATGCAATGCACCCCCACAGTGTATTTAGGTGCAATGCAACGCACTTAGCTAGTGGAGCAGCTGAAATGATCCTGTTTTGACCAATTCTGAGCAGTTTCTGGTGGAGAACTTCTGGGAGAAGTTGTAATCTGTTGACCTTGTTCCTTTAGGGGTTAGAACAACACTTTTAGGGACTTAGGAGCCCTTGGTTTATGGACATTTCATGCTTGGAGTTGTAAGGCACAAAAATGTCTATAACAAGCCCTCAATCCCGATGCTTTCCAATAATTCCCATCCTAAAAAGTTACAGGATTTCGAGGTTCTGGGGTTCCGAGCTTTTGGCCCTGCTTCCCTAGCTTAATGTTGTTATGAGCTTCCAGGATTACGAATTTCCTAGATTTTAACTTTTGTAGGAAAAACTTTTACTACCTACATATCTCACTCCATGAGGCCATTTGAAGACTTCTTTATACCATTGGAAATATCTTTCAGAGCACTTTCTATTTGAGTGGGTGTTGTGTATTCTTTGAGCTCGTGTGCTACCTCAAAAATGACTTCAAACTCCCTGCATCATTCTGCATCTTAACCCTTCTTCTTGTGCCTAGAACCTACTTCCTAAGACATATTTTTGACACATGTGCCACCCACCATTTTCAACCATCTGCTCAATGGACACCCTATTGACATCAGGGACTATCTTGTTGACATCAACAACAACATATTTCCAATAATATATTATTTAAATCAGTGGTTCGAAGTTGTGTCGATGAAGGATTGCACTATTGACACTGTTTTGTAGTTTTTATTGGAGAATGTTGTTACCAGGTTCAGATGCCTCATAATCCTAATGAACGACCGAGGTATGCACTTTCTAATAATACTACTGCAACCTTAGCATAAGAATTTGAGATATACCATCAAAAGAGTACTCCATACCACCCTCGGGCTAATGTCATAACGAAAGCCTTCAACAAGATTTTAGAGAATGCGCTCATGAATATTTGAAATGCTAGTAGAGATGACTATGATCTTCGTATTCTAGTCATCCTTTGGGTGTATCAAACCACTTGCAAGCATAATTGGCCATACATTTTTCTTACTTGTGTAGGAGAAAGAGGAAGTGCTACCGATGGAATTCCTCATTCCTAGTTTGCACATTGCAGTGTATACCCAAATGACAGAGATCAGAGTAGTAACAAACAAATTGGACAAGTTATTGCAACTTGAAGAAGATCGGCTTCTTGTGGTATTTCATAAGAAAGTACAGATGGTACGAGATAAGGTGTGTCATGATCGATGCATCAAATAAAACGCATTCTAGGTAGGGGATTTGGTATTGTTGTATGATAGAGAGTTTTTGAAGCACATGGGAAAATTTCAAATGCATTGGCTAGGCCCTTACTAAATTTTTGTTGTCACAAGTGTAGGAGCAATGCGGTTGAATACTTTAAATAGCGAACAATTGGAGGGATACATAAATGGGAGTTGACTGAAGCTTTACCAAGATAATCGATATGTTATAACCCTATTTTCCACTCCATTGTAGTGAGAGAAACCAATGTTCAAGTTACCTTAGTTGTTGGCTAAAATGCATCCCCTTTTGACCTTTTCTTTTACTTATGTGAGATTTATCCCATGTTAAAAGGGTGAAATTACATAATTGAGCAATTTATCATAATTATTTTTCCAAAATATTATAATTATGAGATAATAATTATTTCATTGTTGAAATATTTGAGAAAAATCTCAAAATTTTGAAAAAGGTTTCTAGAGTTTGTCATTCCCAAGGAGATAAACTTGACCCACTTGTGTATGAGTTGGCTAGGGGTCCATTATTTCAAAAGTTTCCTAACTTCTCAAGCCCCTAATTGTCTAGATACATTCTCCCAAATGATAGAATAAACCTATATAATCTCACCAAGAGGAAAGGGAGAAGAGGGAGTGAGAATTATATTGAGATGTTGCTACCTTAAATCGGAGCTAGAGAGAGCTTTGGAGAAATTATTGTTATGTTGTCACTATGATTCTAGTCCATACATCCATGAGGTCATACTTCTCATAGTGGGGAGACTCTGTCAGATCTTGGAGATGTTGCTCTTTCATTTTGTTTATGATTAATGAAATTACATGTTCGCTTTCCTGTAAATTTTTGCTTGTCATTGATTATACATGTTAATGTTTATTTGAGTTAACCGTCTTCTGTGGAGGGCTATTTGTGGTGCTTGTTTAGTGGTGCATGTCTGCAAGAAGTAGACCTATTGCAGGAGGCAAGATCTCTTGGTTGGAGCATACAATTTCTACATCGAACCCAACACCCTTCACTAATCTGCAAGGGTTTTAGGTGTGAGCTCAAACCCTTAGTGTAGGGGATACATGCATGATTGATTACTTGAGCATATGGTTTGGGGTTTATATCTATGATTGGGTTAGTCATATATTTTGTTGCCTGGTAACCTTGCTAGGGCCATAGGGTTATGAAGCAATGGCTCCTTGTGTGTGCATTTTTCCACAAGAAATCTCTTGTATAGAAGTAGAAGGGGTTGAGACCAATTTTTTTCCTTGTACATAAGTAGGTAGAAGTTTTGGTGTTTTCTTAATTGTAGTGGTAGGAAGGAGAAATTTATTTTAATTCCCGGTGTCAGGATTAAATTTCCCAATGTACATAGATCGCACAATAGTTTTGGTGTTCAAGAGGATAATCCAAAGGCAGATCCAACTTAGGAGAAATGATGATGAACGACTTGCTAGAAGCCATGTGTGGAAGCAATGGAATAATTATTTCTGAATAAGTGATGTTTACTATACCAGGAGAAAATATCAGACCTTACAAAATAAGATATTTATGCATGAGAGTAGCCAATAAATTATCTTAGCATCCCTTTGGTTATCAGGACGATGGGATGGAATGAGTAAAATTTGAAGTCAACCTGACAAATTTGAGATGAGGTGGGACATTCTTAAGACCAAGCACATGCTTGTCGTCTCCTCAAACTAGTGATATAGATATTTCACATAAGCTTAATTTTCGAATGGTGTGATGTGTGTCTTGATACATTAAAGAAGGTGGTCATTGGTATGATGATCTAGGGAAGGAGAAGTCTAGCAAGATGGCTATAAAACCCTGAACAGGTGAGCGGTTGTGATAATCAAGTTCTTGTAAGTGACAGTGGAAGTCAGAGAGTATGTAGAAGTTTAAAATGCATAATATATTGGAGACTATGAGGCAAAGATGAGTTGAGAATATGGAGTGAGGGAGAGATGGGACTATGTATTTAAAGAGGGTTGAGAATCAAAAGTCGAGGATGACTAGGGAGATAAAGTAAGAACTATTTTGAGCCTTAAAACAATGCAGTGCTAAGCATCAATGGAAATTTAGAAAGCATAGAGTTATTGGAAGATGGAAGGAGGAAGAAAGAGCATCCATCATATGGTTGTTGAATCCACTACACCAGATGGCTTGGAGGAGAGAGAGTGCTAATCACTTTGAGATATGTTTTAAGGTGAAGATCATAGTCGCACTATTAACTTAGACCAACATTGTCTATGGGTAATAGTTATGTGCATACCTAGGAAAGCAGTGTTGATGTGGTACTTATAATAGGGGCTACAACAATAAATAGGGATTTCATTGCATGCATACATGTTTGGCATGCAAATCTCTGAAGGAGGACCCCAACCTTAGTAGTTGGAAGGGTGATTACAGAGGCTAAGACAAACTAGAGGAATGTTGTACCAATTAGAGTCCACTAGGTTGTATGGCCATGTAGATCATCTCTAGTTTCCAAGATCCTATCAAACTTGAAAAGCATGGAACAAGGAGGAGGAAAGGAAGTAGGAGAAAAAAATTGGAAGTAGCAGTGGAATATTACGCTCTTTGTCGCTCGCAGGGAGCAGACTCAGGAGGAGGAGCATGGCACAATATTCCATACGGAGATGGAATTCAAAGATAGTAAGGAAGCAATGCCACCTCTAGAATTTGGATAGTGGCAGGAAGAATTTATCAAATCAATGGAGATAAGAGAAGAACTAAATGGCTCAAGACAAGCCATAAGTTTGTGTTGGGGACCTGTTGGAGGTAGTTTTGAATAACACGGTGCGCAAAGGTGTCATGTATAAGAGGAAAGTGCACGTAATAGAAGCAAACATGAAAAACCATGTAGTCAATTAGGGAATAGTCACAAAGTAATGACATGGAAATAAAAGATGATTTTGAACTCAACAACAACTCCAAAATATCTTCTAGTAAAGAATGGTAAAACACAAAATATCTTTGGGTAAATTATTTTCACTAAAATAAATCTTGAGCGATTTTAATCATGTAATGATGTATAAAATAGGGGAATTCGACTTGGAAAGGGGTTCTAGAGGTTCTATTCTATACAGTTTGATTCTAGATTATGGATGTGCATTAGAGAACTCTTAACTAGGTATTCTAAGTTTGTTAGGGTTTGAATGATTACATTATATCGATGAATCCCTTAGGTTCGTGATCGATAAAATCCATACAAAATGGGAATATTTTGATGTATTCTACCACCATAAGTTAATAGAAGAATGCATTGGGTAATTTCTATCATTTTTTTGTTAATCCATGGCTTAATATCGTTCGTTGTTTAGTTATTGTCATTTTGATTGTTAGAATGTTGATGTGAATTCTATATTTAAATGAGAATTTTACATAGGTGAACTATAAACTATGTTGAGCCATTCATATCCCCCTTTCTTTCTTTTTTTATTAATGTTTTCATGGTTATGTTGAGCTACGGTGTAAAAAATGCACCGTGTGTGGTCTGAGAATGGAAATTTTTTTGTTTGAGTATTCAGGGCCTAAATTTTGTCAAAAAATGGTGTCAATTAGAATCCCATCCCCTTCTTAGTTGAAGAAACTTAGTTCTTGTACCTCCCCCTAAGGCGCCTTGGGTGATACTTTTCCTATTCCACATACGTTGCTGAAAGGGCCGATACCACTAGGGATTTTGTTCGATGTGCCACGCATAGAAAACTCGGGTCAAACAACAATCAAAAAGTGCCTAACATTATCCAACAATCCTTTGTTTCTCTCTTAGACAAACCAGATCAACTTATCTTGGCTCCAAAACCTATGAGGGTTTATGTGCCAAAAAATAGATACTTGCAATAGTTCATTAACAATTTACAATTAATTTCTCATTGGTGGGAGGAAATGATTTGGAAATCGAGGTTCCCTCTAAAGGAAAAATTATTATTGTGGCTTCTCTTCTACAATAAGTCCCTACAATGGGACAAGTTGTAGAAGCACCCCTTCCACGAGTTGAGCATATATGTCCATAATCATCTTGATCAGTGGAACACATTTTTATTAGCCACCCCTTTATGCAATCACTATAGAATGACATTTGTTTTCTATAGGACATATCTGACATATGGGAGAGGTTTTCCACTAAAGAGGATCTAAAAAATTGGTTATGAATACATCACAAGGATTAAGATAAAGATATTCCTTTATTTTTTTCTTGTGGAGTGTAGCTAGAAAGAATTGTTCCATCTTTGCAAAGACAAGAATCTCCTCCTTGAAAGTAGCCACTCAAAGCATGGTTGTTGTGAACTATTATGCTCCCCATAAAGCCTGTTTTTCTAATCTCATTCACATTTTATCTCTATTAAAATACTGTGGTATTTTTTTGATGGGGTTTCCCAAGGTTCACCTTCTGAAAGGGGAATTGGTGGAATTACTTTTCTCTTCCAATATCATTACATTTCCTTTTCAGCTAGCATTGGGCCTTCTTCAAAAATCTATGTGGAGTTAATGGCTCTAAAACTACTACTTTAGCTAGCGCAAGAAAAAATTATTTCCAATATTCATCTGTATTGGGACTCCATGTTAGTCATTATTTGGATAAAGGGAGCTTATTAAATTTTCAACTTCCACTTACAAACTCTCTTTCAAAACATACAGTAGCATATTTATTATTTTCGTATATATCCTTTGACCATGTATACAAGAACAGAAATCAAGAAGTAGATATCATCTAAGGATGGCCTCGAAATGAACCCAAGCTAATGGAAAATCACAACAACAAAGGTAGGCCAACAAATAAATTTCTTCATGACACTTGGCACGAAATGAACTTGCATCCCTTTTCTTGTTTTCTTCTTAGAAACAACAAGTATGTCAATATATTTGTGAATAGATATGTAATTTTGAGCTAAATCGAGGACATAACTTATATAAATGGGTGGGGTAAATGACCAATTTTTGGGTTAGTGTATTGAAGGTGTGTGTGTTTGTGTGTGTGTGTGTGTCAAATGTATCGTTTTTTGTGATAGTGGTTATTGGCTAGATCATAGGACAAGTTGCTTTTTGGTTTTTGAAAGTATAGAGTATTCTCAACAAACACATTTTGAGGCTAGTTTAACCTATAGGGAGATATGGATGTAATATTACTATAGCTAATAAAATTATAGATTGTGTTAAGGATAGTACTAACTAATTTTGAAACCAAAAATGGGTCTCAAAATAAAAATGTACAACCAAAATCAACTTTATAAGAACCAATAGAATTGGAGATGATGATGTCAACCATGGGGGATGATTCACCATTTTTTGAGTAAAAAGGTAAAATGATAAAAAAATGAAAAAAATGTAAAACTACTTTTTTAACTTGTATTTTCAATTTATCTCCCTACGGCTTTACTCAAATTTCAAGCAGGAACACTCGTTGGATGTAGAATTTAATTTTTCATCCAAGGAGTACCCATGTTGAATACTTTCGATGAAGCCCACTACCTGAGAAATTAGAAATACATGAAAAACGAGATTGCAATCACTTTTTTTCATGTATTTCTCATTTTTTCTATAGTAGGATCCATAAAAAGTATTCAACATAGGTACTCCTTGGATGTGAAATTAAATTCCACATCCAATGAGTGCTCCTGCTTAAAGTTTGAGTAAAATCCTAGGAAGATATTGAAAATACAAATTGAAAAATAGTTTTTTTCTTTTTTCACTCCAAAATTGATGTGGTAATCTAATCTTATTTTATTATTTCCACTATTATTTTGTAATTTTCCTTGGAGGCCCATTTTATACCTCACAATTTCTCTAATGACTAAATCTAAGATCAACTTTGGTTGTGCACGAAAAAATATTCCATGGCAGCTGAAGAACTATGGGACAAGCAAAAGTCCCTATATGAATTTTCGAGCATGTCATGGAGAATGCTACTTAGAGACAAGTTAAATGCATGAAAAATGGAAGAAGAAGAAATTTTATCTTCATACCTTGATAGATTCAAAGAAATATGGGATCATTTGCATGATGCAAGAGATAAAATCCAAATGAAGTAATAGTTCTTATAATTTTTAATGGATTAGAAAATTTTCCATAAATTGTTTGTAAGTAGCTTTGTAGGAAGAGAAAAAGAATACTCAATTGAAAATATGCATGAGACTTTTCTAGCTAAAGAGATGTTGAATAAGGCCAAATAATCAAAGAGAATTAGAGAATGTTGCATTATTGTCCAAGATAAAGAAACTCAATAACAAGTGGTTGAAGAAAACAACAAATTATCCACATCATGAATTCAATTATGGTGAAGCTTATTCATCAAAATAATATTCTTCATTTGTAACAAAAAAAGGTCCTAAGAAGAAATTAGACATTTATAAAGAGAATTTTCAACCACAAAGTAGGGATCAATTTATTTAAGATAATTATGGTGATGGATTTGATGAGTTGTCATATGAATTAGGATATTTATCATTACTATATGTTCTTTCTTCTAATGATTCTTGTAAATAGAAAGCACATGCCTCTTGATAATAAAAAAAAAAATAGAACTCAAGAGCAACGTAGGAGATTTACTGTGTTTTAGTGATAATAAATCTCATGAAGTAAAAGGAGAAGGAATTATTCCTATTAAATTTCCAAGTATATGTATAACACTAATAAATAATGTTTTGTATGTTCTTGATCTTAAAATGAATCCACTTTCAATTAGTGTTATTGTTGATCAAAATATGGAGATCAATTTTAACAAAGATAGTTTTACAGATATAGATTATAAATATGGTAAGATGGTTTGCAAAGTCATTATAGATTGTGGCTTATTTGTATTTTTTGCAGGTGTTTCTAATCATAAAGAATTTATACATGATGTTGGAACACGTGTGGATTTATAGCACAAAAGATTTAGTCATATGAATCTAGATAGTCTAAGGAAAGCTCAAAATGTGGTAAGAGGTATCCACAATTTAATGTAAGCAAAGTAAGTGTATGTGATGCATGTGCAATTGAAAGCATCATAAGGATCATTTCTTTAAAAGTGGTGGAAAATCGGTAAGGAAACCTCTTAATCTTGTTTATTATGATGTATGTGGACCTTTGAGTACTCCTATCACTAACTATTTGAACTTTGTTACTTTCATAGATGATTCTACAAGAGAATGTTGGATTTATTTTATAAAGCACAAGAGTGAAGTGTTTGATAGGTTTACTGAATTCAAACATCTTATAGAAAATATAACAAGATGTATCATTAAAATATTAAGAAGTGATAATGGTGGAGAGTACAATTTTAATGTGTTTATTCCTTTTTGTAAGAAATATGGGATCAAGAGGGGGTATTATGTTTCTTATACTCCTCAAACTAATGGGATAATAGGGAGAAATAGCCAAAATATTGTTGAAACAACGCGATGCATGTTGGAATAGTTTGGTATGCCTCAACTACTTTGGGAAAAAGCATGCCAAACTATTTTGTATGTATTGAACATGTGTCCTCATAATTCATTGAGGGATGTTACACCTAATGAGGCTTTTTCAAGAATAAAACCTTCTATTGATCATTTTAGAATGTTTGGTTCGCATGAATATGATCATATACCATCCAATTTGAGAACAAAACTAGGAGAAACTAATAGAAGAACTTTTTTTTTGGGTATAGTGATGATCCCAAGGCATATACAATCTTTCTTCCTAATAAAAAACGAACCATATTCTGTAGAGATGTTATTTTTCATGACTCTAATTTTAAAATGACATCTAGAACTCTTGATATGGAAGTGTACCTAGAAGTTAACGATGAGAAATATTAAGAAAATATAGTGATGATGTCATAAAACATGAACAACTATATGAAATGGGAAGAAGATATCACCAAGAACATTGTGAAGCAGCAAGGGAAAAACCTATGTAGGTAAGAAGGTACAAGGATTGGGCATGAAACTTGATGACAAACCTAAATTGAGTCATCCAAGGACATATAATTGAATCAATTTTCCAAATAGAAGATATGAATCTAATTTTATTTCTTTGTTGAGTAACTTAGTGGATTTTGAGCCAAGCATATTTGATGAGGATTCATGTTATAGACAATGGATTGAATTCATGTAGGAGGATTAAGAAAACATCATTAAAAATGAGGTGTGGCATTTAGTTCCACTCCTTAAAGGAAAGAAAGTTATTTATAATAGATGGATATTTAATCTTAAGCATAATATTAGTGGTACCATTGAAAAACATAAGGTTGGGTTGTCGCTAAATATTTTAGTAGAAAACATGACATCGAATATGATGATACTTTTGCACCTTTTCTCAACATATTACCATTAGATGTGCACTTTCCTTAGTTGCTAATTATACTTGGAATATTGATCCAAGTGGATATTAGTGGCCGCCTGCTTCCACCTAGACCTCCAAATGGTTTAATTAGTTTCCTTGATTATAGCACAATTTACTATTTTTAGTAGTTTTTTGGGTCCTCAACTTTTGGAGTTGTTTTGACCCCCTAAACGACGTTTTATTTTTAGTTCCGCAGCAGGCCCATAGTCATAAGCAAGGGCCTGCAGCAAATATTGTGGTACTCAGAGAGGCCTTCCAAATGAGGTATCGTACTCGCCAAATAGAGATCATATGACCAAGTTACAACCCCGGGAAGTTGCCTGCCCAACTAACCCCAAGGTGGCCCACAAAATCTTGGCATTCCATATCCCAGGGTTAGAGTTAGGGTTAGGGTTAGGGTTATGGTTAGGGTTTTGGTTTCTTAGGGTTTCCCTTTGATGTTCAATAATAAAAAGGCCCTTGAGCCTCATTTTAACACAATTCATAGACATATAGTTGCCACATCTCTTCTCAAAGATAAGCTATCATCGTCCGAGCTAGTTTGTTTCCATTATGTATGTAAGCTTCTTTCAATTCTTTGATGTTAATGAAATGAAGATTTATTTCTATTGCATCTCTATGTTTCAATTTATATTTGTATATTTTTGCATTCCTGCATAATTGCAGATCAAATATTCACTACATGGATGTGGAGACAACCTTCCTAAATGGAGTCTTGTAAAAAGAAGTATACATACAACAATCACAAGGGTTTAAAATATATGGTAAATAGGATTTTGTGTGCAAGTTGAAAAAAGGCCTTGTATGGTCTTATGTAGGATCCTCACGCATAGTATGTTATAATTGGCAAGTGGTTCCATGGAAAAGGTGATAAAAAATTAGTTGTCAATGCTAATCTATGTTTTATATATGATGGTGATAGCATTGTGATTATTATTTTGTATCTAGATGATCTTAATTTGAGTAGAAATGATGATGTTTAAATTCATTGGTTTAACAATGAATTATGTTAGCAATTTAAAATGAAATATTTAGATCATGTTCATTATTGTCTTGGTTTGGAAGTATAGTAGAATAAAGATCAACTAATTTTGTATCAAGCCAACTATGTAGTGGAAAATTTTAAGAAGTTGAAATTGGAAGGTTGTAAATCTATCTTTACACCCATGGACACTTGTGTTAAAAGAAAATGAGTGCTATTATATACATATACTAATTGGTAGTCTTCTTTCCCTATGTAATACTCATCTTAATTTATCATATGCTATGAATTTCTTAAGTCAATTTATAGTAAAACCAAGGAAGGTCTATTTGCAAGATGCTAAAATAATTCTCCCTTATTTAAGTGGCAATATTTCTTATCTTCTTGGTTTTGAAAATGGAAAAGATATTTGTTGGTACGGCTATATAAATGCAAGTTTGGCGGGTGATATGAATTCCACAAGATTTACTATAGATTATTGTTTCTACTTAGGTTTTGGCATGGTTTCTTGGAGCAACCAAACAAAGTCTTACTTTATCATCCACATATGGTGAAAATATTCATGTTGTTGTTGGAATAGTGAAGTAAAATGGCTTAAGAAAATGCTCTTTGAACTTGATGTATTTGGAAAGATTTGTGCTCTTATATATTGCAATAATTGGGGTAAAGTTGACTAATGATCTTATGTTCCATGACAAGTCAAAGTAGATTGAAATAAAATACCATTTTATTAGAAATCTCATTAACAAGAAAAAGATTATACGTAACATGAAAAAGATCATATGGAACATTGTTTGAAAACAATGTAGGTAACTAGATTTGGTTAAGTCTATATGTACCTAACATTATCCTCAAGGGTGAGCTTTAGACGAGTCTAGTGTTAGATTTAATTTACCTTTTTTAAATTGATTTGTTATCCACTTATATAGGCATCTTCTAGAAAGATTAGGTTTGTTGAAAAACCTCTTCCTTAACTTCTTGTTAAGTCGTTGATAACATAAAATACTTTATAAAAATCATAATAATAAAAATTTAATTTAAGTAAATGAAAAAAACATTTTTTTTGTTTTTTCCTTTTATTCTCATAACATAACAATCTTTATTTACTTTATTTAATTAACCTAATTACTTATAAAAATAAAAAACAATTAAAAATTACCAAATTTTATTTAATTTTACTAACAAAACCTTAAATTTGAATATATAAGTCTACCTAAAATAAAATAATAATTTAGCAACAAAAGTTTACCGCACCTGCATCATGTTAAAGTCAAACTATTCTCAAAATTTTAAAAATTTAATTATTTTAAAGCATCTAATTTTTCCAATAAGCTAAAAAAATCACTCAACATAATACAAAATTGACTTTATTTACTGCAGAATTAGCATATATCCAAAATCCCTAGAACCTGGATTCTCATTTGTTCTTAAATTTTATAGCATGAAATTGTTTAAAACGCGAAACAATAAGTATGTTATTTTATTACATGCAATTAAAAGCAAAAAACGACACCATAATATGTAAGCTCATTTATTACTCATTTGTTCTTAAATTTTATAGCATGAAATTGTTTAAAACGCGAAACAATAAGTATGTTATTTTATTACATGCAATTAAAAGCAAAAAACGACACCATAATATGTAAGCTCATTTATTACCTGCAATTTTATAAAAACACAACAATAAGATGCAATCTTATAAAAACACAATAAGTGGCATGGTTTTTGAAAATGGACTATGTGGCCCATTCCCGAAAACACTATCCTAACGCATCTGTTCATAAATATTATTGCATACAATACATAGAAAACATAGAGGTAGGTCTGCTCATGGATGCAACTATTAGCATAAAATTATTGAACTATGGATGAATTATGGTCGGTAGAGCCCCCAGGAGTGATTGACAACAGTAGTCCCTCCATCCACAACAAGGTTGTGCCCGCTAACGTACTTCGCCTCGTCGCTAGCCAAATACAGCCCAGCCTCCGCAACATCCTCCACTTTAAGAGTCGGCCCCTGTAAGTTGCCGATTCGATTGCAGTGACCCTCTATGGCGGCCTTCTCCATTTCAGAAAGAGGCGAGGAATCCGCGCCCCCTCTCATCATCATGGCAGTAAAAGGCGTCGCGACGGCAGAAGGAGAAACGGCGTTGACCCTGATCCCGTATTTCCCAAGCTCAGCCGCGCCGTTTTTTGTGAGCCCTATCACTGCATGTTTGGAGGCCGTGTATGCGTATGGGGCAGATCCTCCTACTATACCTGCGAGGCTGCCGGTTGAGATTATGGAGCCCTTCTTCCTCGGAATCATCACCCGGGCCGCGTGCTTGATGCCCAGCATCACCCCTCTTACGTTTATGCTCATTACTCGATCGTATTCTACCATGTCGTACTCTGCAACGCTCTTCACCAGAACCGCATCGTTGATACCGGCGTTGTTGTACATTATATCGAGCTGCCCGTGTTTCTCCACGGCCAAATCCACCACTGTGCTGATGTCTTCCTCTTTGCTCACATCGCAGTGCAGGTAAGTTGCCGAAGGAGAAAGCTGTTCGGCAAGATTTTTACCGGCTTTGTCTGCTAAATCTGCGATTATGACTTTGGCTCCGTGCTTTGTGAAGAGTCGAACAATGGCTTCTCCTATTCCCATTGCTCCGCCTGTTACTATTGCAACCTTGCCCTCCAGCCTGCATTCAAAGATCAGTGGTTCAAACCAGTTTAACATGATAGTAGTCATTGGACTGACCCAGATCAGTGGTTCAAACCAGTTTAACATGATAGTAGTCATTGGACTGACCCGTGTTCGGACGGGCATTTTTATATCGATCGCTGATTCTCCAAATATTCAATGGGACAGACATGGGTGCTGTTAATTTTCTCCAAAAAGTCGCATTATAGACAACTCTTTTTTAGACCGCTTTCATGTCATTTCCGGACATTTCGGGAATCAGCAATCCATTTAAGTTAACGGGTAGAGATGTAATATTTGACATTTTTGCTTATTCAATATAAAAAAAACATAAAATTATTTATTTAATGGTTTTTATCGAGATATTTTTAATTCATAAAATTATTTATTTAATGGTTTTTATCAAGATATTTTTAATTTATAGTTTTTTAAAAGTTAATAACTAAACTAGCCTAGATTTATCTTAATGAAATCAAATCTCTTTTCACTGTAAAAGGGGTGTGCACCTCAAGAGAGAGATTTGATCATTCTTGACACTTGGTAGATTTGGAGTTAAGATAAATGTAGTAAACCTGTAATAATACATGATCTAGGCAGTGCAACAAGAGAGAGATTTGATCATTCTTGACCCTTGATAGATTTGGAGTTAAGATAAATGTAGTAAACCTGTAATAATACATGATCTAGGCGGGTTGCCCTGATAGGCAACTCTGGTGCTAGAGATATTGTAATGTTTAAAGTTTGACTCATTCAAAATAAAATTAAAAAACATAAAATTCTCCAATCCATAGTTTTTCCCGTGGTATTCCTAACTCATGGTTTTTTCCCATGTCATTTTTCTCTAATGTGATCTATTTAAAAGCTAATAAATAAACAAGCCTAGATCTATCTTAACTCCGGATCTACGAAGAGCTAAAGAGGGATCAAATCTGTTTTCACTCTAAAAAAAATTTCACCTCAATAAAGAGATTTGATCTCTCTAAGTATTTAGTAAGATCTAGACAAAAAATAATAAATAAATCAAGGCAGATAATAATAATAGTTCAGATGGTACTCCATTACAAATTATAAGAATAATAAAAATTAAGTCATTATTTGATGTCTCTTTCTATCCATTAGATTTTAAAATATACAATGTAAAGAAAGACGGATCACATTTATAGTTAAACATAATGTTGAAAAAATCAATAAAAAAAAATCATTTCCATCAAATATCACCAAATTTTCTTGGACTTGGCTATTAATAAGATACTAATATTCTTTTATTTTACACAACTCTGGGATACACCAATATATTAGTAGTCATTATTTGACCTCAAAATATCTTCAAAACCTACCATCCAAATAAAGATGGGCCACATTTGCAGTTAAACATAATCTTGAGGGAGTGAATGGGGAAGATTCATTTCAAGCAAATTCACCAAGTACTTGATAAGATACTTTCTCTTATCTTATATAGCTTTGGGTTACAACAATATATTATCAGTTATCATTTGATTTAGTTTGTATTTTTTAGATTTCACAATATTCTTAAAATCTACATTGAGTCATAGTTAAACTTCATCTTGAGAGAGTGAGTCAATCTTGAGGGAGTCAGTCAGAGAGATTCATTTCCAGCACATTTCACCAAATTTTCTTGGACTTGCCTATTGATAAGGTATAACTTTCTCTTATCTTACAAGGCTCTTGCCTACAACAATATATTAGCAGTGATTATTTCACCCGGCCTTCATTAGATTTCAAAATATACTCAAAATCTGCAATCCACATTTGTAGTTAAACTTAATCCGGAGGGAGTCAGTCAATAAAATTCATTTCCAGCAAATTTCATCAAATTTTCTTGGACTTGGCTATTGATAAGGTACTAATTTTCTCTTATCTTACCAGACACTTACCTACAACAATATATTAGTAGTTATTATTTGACCTAATTTTTATTTATTAGATTTCAAAATATTCTCAATAAAGATAAACCACATTTATAGTTAAACTTAATCTAGAGGAAACCAGTTAAGAAGATTCATTTCCAGAAATTTTCACCAAATTTTCTTGGACTTAACCTGAAATTTTCACCAAATTTTCTTGGACTTAAGCTGTTTATAGAGTACTAACTTTCTCATCTATTACACAGCTCTGGGCTACAACAATATATCAGCTTCAAGAACAGAAATATTATTTCCAGCAAAATGAACAGGATTAAACATCAAAAATTTGAGACCAGAGACTGCAAATTAAAAGCGATTCAATAATTTACAGTGTACTGTAATTACCTTCGCTCTGATCCATTAAAGCTCAGACTGTCAACGCAGGCAGCAGCTCCATTAACCTCTTTGTTAGCCATGGCTGGGGAGCGAGATCCGGCAATTAGATGATGCAGGAAGGGAATTATTCTCACGGGCAAATTATTAAGAGAACTGGAATCAGATTGTATGAGTAGTAGCAGGGCTAGCGAGGGCTATTTATACTGAGCATATATTAAATTTGCAACTCTCATGACAGCTGCGGCCCGCATTCAATAGTAAATTTAAGTAAGTCTCCGCTGTCCGCGTTTTTCTTTGGTGAAAGGACGAGTTGATGAATTATTAATAAGAATTTCAATATCCAGTATTCATATCATGATTTAATATTCCGCGCGTGAGAAAAAATGAATTAATAATATATCACAGGTAGCTATCAAAGGTCAAAGGACCTTGGTGGAGTCGTCAAAATAATTCAGTGGAGTAAGTTAACGAATAAAGAAATTCAATCCTTCCCAATTTTTCCTTTTGGGAAATGTTTTTTAAATATATGAAAATGTTGCAATTAGATTTGATTGATTGATGCATTAATACATTATTTCATATTCTACATTGTTGGCTTTAATTTATTAGTAGAATTAGTCAAATCAAAGTATGATTAAAATTATATTTAATCAAATTATTGACTATTAATCAATATAAGTTTTATGGTGAACTTACTCCCACTGAATTTCAGGCATCATCAACATCTACTTTGTCATATATTATTATATCTTTATGCAATTATAAACTTAATTAATTTTTTTTGGCTGGATATCCAATATATGATATTATATGGCCATGGGTGATCTCTTCTGACTTTATACTGAAATTATTTTATTTTTAGTTTATATTATATTAGTTGATTTGATTGTGATTTTATTAGAATTTAAGAATTAGAATATTTAACTTATTCATTTGCAATTTTAATAAAAGAAATGAACACCATCGACTAGCGAAGTCATAAAACATTTAAACTACCATTACTATTAAATGTTTGAAATTCAATCCTATATAATATTTATTATTATTTTATTAAAAAATATATTTTCATAATTTAATGTATATAATTTAAATATATAAAGATTTATTTAAATATTTATGAGGAAATAAAGGAGGAAAAATATGTGATTTTTTTAAAAATGATTAGGTATAATTTTTTTTTTTAGCTATTATCATAAATAGAGAATTTTTATTAAAATTATAATTTTAAAGTAAGTTGAATATATATAAAATCATTTAATTGTTTTGGCTATATATGATATTTTTGTGTTTTTAGCTATTATTATATTTAGAAAATTTTTATTAAAATTACTTTTATGTTTTTAATTAAGAATATACATGTTGTAATTATTCTTAACAATAAGGCTTTAAATCATTACATTAAAGTTCATTATGTCACTTGTATGACTTTAAGTTCATTCGGAAGAATCTCAATCATTCCTAACCACTTGAAATAAATTCAACTAACAAGAAATACACTTGAGTAGATATGATCGTCATGTAAACACTGTGGGATCAAACCAAAAACCTTATAATATTTTAGGCAAAAACATACTTTATATAACATGGTTTTCTAAATTAGCTACTAAAAACATCAATTTTATGCATTCGAAATTATAATTTTTACAATTATATCTATATATTCTATGAAAATAAGAAATATTAATATTGTAAAAGTTAATAAATTGATCATTGAACTTAAATTCGATGTATATTTATACTCATTTGATTTTGAAAATAATTTTTTTCCAAAATAAACTATTATAATTAGTTTATTTAAAAAAAGAAATACATAATTATGATTTTCAATTAAAATAATTCACAACAAAGTTTTATCTTAAATTTAATTTATAAATAAATTTAAAAAAAAAAATTAACAATTTCCTTTAAAATATATTTGTTGTTTATTAATTTTTAAAATGTTAAATTAAAAATTATATAGAAAAAAACAATATTATAATAAATGCAAATAACCATTATAATTAATTATTAATTAAGCCATTCCAATTCACCAATGTGAGGAAAAACATTACCTAATTCTATAATTAAAATGGTAAGGTCTATATGGTTTATTGCTGAGTATAGGAGTTGGAATCCACTACCTAGGTGGTTTATCAACTGTCTTTTCATATCAAGAACCACAGGGGTCTACAATCCACTATTTAGGTGGTTGATTGGCTAATCAGCGAGCACCACAGTGACCCGAAATGCCATGTCCATATGGTTTATTAGCGATACAATCAAAATCATATGATCCAATCATCCATTAAGACTACCACTAACTACACAAGCTTAAACAACACATTATAGTGACATCAAAACATAGTTCACAGGAAATATTACCCAAAATTTATCCAAGATGTACCTCAAAATCAAGTCTCCAGGTTACTCATATCTAACTTTGATTTCAGAGGCTCTATATGCAACTCAAATACCACTTTTCCTTTTACTACCACTACTCCATAGTTTCCATGTGTGCCCCACAACCAACCAATTGCACTTTAGGGAAAAAGGGTGACTCTATCTAGGTGAGAACTCAATGAATTGCAATCAATGTGAGAGAACATGGAATTCATGGGAACAACCAACGAGACTCATCGACTTAGAACCAACCACTCAGGATCAAACAATGATTAGTAATCAAATAAATTCGACCCCTTGAAAGACCAACACCCCCGTCTTCTTTTGTTGTATGTATATTTATATTTTCCTCATTCTCACTTTATGCATTCTAGAGAGTGTAGACTTGGCTCTTTAGTGTGTTGTAGAGGGGGAAGACTTGGCTCTCCCACCTGCTAGGGGAAATTGGCCATGTGTCATGTTTTACACCACCCCAAATATAATATCCCAAATGACTATCAACAAGTCAACTCTTCCCCGATGACATCAGAAACACAATCTCTTAGGAACACAATCTGTTAGTTAGTGGCTTTACCTGTTTAGAAGTGACGTCAAAATTTCCGTTCATGCTAGGTTTGTGGCCTTTTAAGGCATGCAATCTCCTTCAAAACATTGGATCCATAAGGTCATCCCTTCTTCAGTATCTAGTCAACAAAGATGAAAATTTACATGTTTAAACATCATATTAGCGAGTACTAGTTTCCATGTTGGCATTACTATCAGAATTTAAATTACAAAAACAGGGATAAAAGCGAGGGTTGTTACATAGGAAGCTACAAATTAACTCAAAGAAGTGTAATTTTTTGTAAGAGGCATTTGTTTACTTGGGTTTTTCGTTTCCAACAAAGATTTGAAGTTGGATCCTAAGCCATTGTGGATTTATTGATACCTAGATGTAAGTTTGATAAGATTAAGGAACTCACAGGTGAAAGATAGGCCCAATTTTGACAAATATGTCAATAAGTTTGTTAAGTGTTATAGAATTTGTCAAATAGGCAAGAGAAGAAATCAAAACATTAGGTTATATACTATTTTACTAGTACCCAAAAAGTTGTGGGAAGACATAAGCACAGATTTTGTTTTGGAACTACCTAAGATTCAAATAAGTTATGATTTAATGTTGTAAGTGGAGGATAGAATTTTTTAAGATGGCACATTTCATACCACGATGCAAGAAGACTAATGATGCTATATGTGGCTATTTTATTTTTCCAATAAATTGTAAGGTTGCATGGGTTTGGTGTGAGTATCAATGTAGATAGAGATACTTGATTTATTATACATTTTTAGAGACAAACAAGCAATGGGATTTGGTTGTAATTGAAGCCAAATTCACTTACAACAATTCTATGAAAAAATTTCCATTAGAAAAATTCTACTTCATGTAGTGTATGGTAGGTCTCCAAAGGATGTTGTAGACTCTATTTTGGTTGATGAAAGTTAAGGATAGAAGGAGCATGGATGTAAACAATTTTGCAAAAAGCATACAACTCAAGAAGAAGTTACAATGGTTTAATGCTAGCTATAAGAAAAAGGAAGATTTGTAAGGTTTTACAAGAAGGTAATACAATGATCTCACATTTGAGGAAGGATATATTTCTTAAAGGAATGTACGAGAAATTGTCCATGATTTATTAAAAAAAAAAAACGCAAAAACAAAACAAAACAAAAATAACACCTATAAGCTAGATTTGTTGGAAGGTTTTGGCATTTCTCCAATGTTTAATGCTTATAACTTATATTATCCACGTGGAAGAATGGAAAGAATGACTTCCAATTAGGTTTATTAAAGAAGTTGAGGAAATATTGGTGGAGTGAATTAGCATGAAGCCCAGAGGTTGAGAAAATTTTGAAATTCAAATAGAAGAATGGAAATTTAGAGGATGCATCATTGATCACAAAAAGAGAAATTAAGTTACCTTCATTGTCCTACATAACTCTAAGGGCTTGTGGATCTATCCACATGAGTTGGATTCTTATGTTTTCTTACCAATGATGTATGATGTTGGAGCATCCTTGGGCTTGTTGAATCAACATCAAAAATTTTGCTCTTGATTTACATTTCTTGTTGTTGAATTAATTTGCTCAATGGGAGTAAATAAAGAGGTCATCGTTACCACAAAAAGCATGGGATATGAAGATTAATCATCCTTAGCTACAAGAGGAGAAAGTGGTTTTTGTAAAAGATAATGCATGAGAGAACATTGGCATAGTCAATGAGAGATTGACCAAACATTACCAATAATAATTGCAAAGACAGCTCAAATGGATATTAATTATTGAAAAAATTGTTGGACTAACACATGAACTAAATAGACTAAGAAAATGTTATAAATCTAGTAAATTAGTTGAGAGAATAGTTTAACTCCATTCCCGTGTAATAAATGAATATAAGAACCAACACCAATTTATGCTTAAAAAAGCTTGATCTCTCAATATCATCATGCCAATTTATAAATAACATAAATTATGAAAAAACTAAAACCTCCCCCATTATAATCCATGAAATTAAATTGACATATTATTTAATAAAAAATTTATTTTTTCCTTCTATTTCAAGTTGTTTATATTATTAATTAATTATATATTTAATTTTATAATATAATTACATAACTATACTACTTCTATGATATCATTATAATATAATAATGCCAATTTAATTCAATAATATTTCAAGAAATCGTAAAACCTCCTTGTAAATCACATATCCACCTTAACTTACAAACCATTCACGGACATGTCTTTAGCTTCATCTAAACTACCCATTATATTCATTTATATTTAAAAAAAAAAAAAACGAAATCTATACCATATTTTAAAGTTTCCATAGGCCAAAGAAAAAGTCATAATAAAGTTTCCACTAACAAATTCCCCTCGTTCCTCATTAGGTGAGTACCCTTAAAGAGTCCTTGGACCATTCTATTTTAAAGAACGAGCAGGCTTCCTATTTCACCTTTAAAAAGCTTTTCTAAACCTTTTATTTAATTGGTAAATTTAATAAAGTATTGAACCAAAAAAATTAACAAAATCATAGTAAAATGTCATTTCATCCTTGAAAAAAACTCTATAAGTTAATTTTCGATGTATACCCTTTTATGAAAAGCGCAAAGAATTAGAAACATTTGAGAAGATTATGACAATTACTAATTTTTTTTCCGAAGGTGGCAAAACCTATCAAACTCAGGTGTCAAACCAACAGTGAGGACAGCCATCTCTTGGTGCTATCCGTGAATGTCGATTTGACTCATCACTGTTATCAAGGAAAACCACACCACCTGTAATAACCTTAAAATAAATATCTCGAAAGAGTTTGTCCATTTATTAATTTAATTCACTAAATGTAATAACTATGTGTTGAAATTTATTTAATAACTATGTGTGAAGTGTGTAATGAATTTTTTTTTTTTCATTTTGCAGCGAAAATATGTTACTTTTATACTTATTTATTTATATATATAAACAGTTTAAAATTTACGTTGTATTATTTTTTTTTTAATATAAATTTATTGTTTTTAATATAAATAAAAAGAAGTTAATTTTTTTTTAAATCTTTTAAAATTTTAAAGAATATTTAATAATTATTATTACTTGCCTACTTTATTTTCAAAATTTTAATATCGTTAGTATTCATTTGAATGTGTAAAACTTTACATATAAATCATTTTAAAAAAATACAATTTTGAAAACTATTAACAAATGTAAATATTTTTTCTACCATATTTATAATGGTTCTTTTTTTTTCTCTTATAATTAAAGATAGAATTGAAAGATTTATGCTACTCGCATGCTAAGAGATTGTTGAATGATGTCTTCTTCTATAGTAATCTCTTGATATTGTCCAAAGGAACCTACTGAAAGTTCTAAGGATATAGAATTATGTAGCTCTTCAAACCTTATTTTTCTTCCAAAACCAAATACCACACTTTTTTCAAAAATAACTTAACCTTATCTTCTTCCTCTTCCATTTTCTCCCTATTACTTTCGCCCCCTACTTCCACTATAGCTCCTTTTCATTTCTTCTTCTCCAATTGGGCCTTCATATTGTAGTAACATTTAAATCCCTTACATAATTTTGCTCCCATTCTTTTCTCTATAATTTTCACTTTCTCATGGTCATAATAAAATCTCTTGACTATCATCATAATGTCATTCACATCACCAAATTGAGTCATTATTTGGGTGTGGTGTGGGGATTAACCATTAAACCAATTCCAAAGTGTCCCCGCAAGACAAAGACATGGAGAGCATATAGTATTCGAAGTTGCAAAATATATTTAATGTAAATTCAACTTAACCTTAAAACTATCAAATATTAAAATCAAATCATTCAAACAAGGATTATAGGTGTGTTGACATGTGGGAAAAGTTCACCCTATTAGAGTGTCAATTAGACCCTTTCCAGTTGGTGCGGAAATACTCTCTTGAATAAAGGCTCGGTTTCTTGTACTACTCTATCTTAAGGAAATGGTTAAAACTAAACTAAACTAGGGAAAATATATGACATAACAAATTATTTACAATAAATTATTAACAAATTTATACAAATTATTGTGTTTTATATGGACTCTAATAATTCAAACAAATAAGGGAAGGGAAAAACACCCAAGTGTAGTCCTTGAAAGTTCATACAGTTGTTTGGAGTAGTAATTTAGGTGAGTTCAGTCAGCCACCTAATATATTTATGCTTCTATTAAGAGAGCTTATCGCTCATAATTTTTATATTTTAAAGTTTATTTGCATGCAATATTCTAAGCTATTTTTGTAGAAAATTAAACATATCTCATGAATGAAATCAAGTTTCTAAGTTATCATTCAAGTATCAAAATTGAAATATTGATTTACTTAAAGTTCTAGAATAAATATGAATAATTTAAATAATTCAATAAATCGTTACTTTAATCATTTCAAAAGAAAAGACATACAATACATTCCAATACTCAATTCAAGAAATGATTTAAAGAGTGAAAATTGTGTAAAAAGAAACCAGTTATGCATATAAAAAGTTACAAATGCATATAGTACTCCTTCGCACAAAGATATTTTCCAAAAATCACTTGAGTGGTCTTCAAAAACTAAACTCCAACTCTGATCACAAGTAAAAATTATATTGTAGTCTAAATTATTTCCAACCCTTTCTACAACAAAGAGGGTTGTATATATAGTAAAATTACAATTAGATAATATTTTCCTTCTAAACATAGAAAAATCTTCTATCTTGTACGAGTATTTTCTTACACATAAAAAGGAATAAGCAATATCTCATTGATTTGGGAATGAATAGTCTCCTTGTTTTATCAGTAGCTAGTCTTCCTCCATTTGTTGTGTTGATAGTTCTGAGCCATATGTTTTTTGAGATGGTTGTGTTTCTTTCTCGTTATCTTTAATGAACTAAAACCATTGAGTGTATCACTTAGATAATTGAGGTAAATAAATAGGTATGATACTTTCTAGGTTGATCTAACCTTAACCAATGTGCTTTACAATGTATTTTTTCTTTCACTTATGCTTAAAGGAAAACCTGGAAATCGGTTTCATACACTCATAGCGAAATTGAAACAACTTTTGAATACCAATAGTGCTCTAGTTATTCATTCCCTGAATTTTTTTATTGCTAGATTCTCTACTATCCTCAATTGACTATATGTATATAGGTAAAGGAAATACTTCTTTGGTTCCTTGTGGATGAGGCATATTCAATTCCTCAATGACATATAGTGCATTGTCCCCCACATAATCACACCAGTCAGAAGCCTCTTTGATCCAATCCTTAATAACACTGCAATTAGATTTCCTTTGGTCTAAAGAAATCTGTATTAATTTCTTTTCTTTTTTAGAAAATTTCTCTAAGGCTTCAGAATTTTCTTCATTTTCCCACATTACAATTTTATTAAACTAATAAATCAATGCATTGTCATCTTCTATTAGTACTTCAACCTGATTAGTGAAAGAAATTAATTCATGATGAAACTTATAGATCTTGCTTAGTTGTTTGAATAATTTTAGTTCAATCGGCTTAAACAGATCATTTACAATAACAACTTCATCTCTAAAAGAATTGATATCTATATATTCTTCTTTAAGTTGATTTATATGTTCTTCAAGAGAAGTAATGTGTGCTTCAAATGTTGTATAAACTTTTTGAGTATTCATCTCATATTCTTCCTTTAAAATCTCAATTTCTCAAGTATGTGTTTGGCTTGAATCTTCTATCTGCAGAGCATGTTTATTTTCAATTTCAGAGATTACTTTTTTGGGCTTCTCTTCAACCACAAATTTATCCTTCAGATGTTTCTCCTTAATTTGTGCCATAGCCATGGAAAATCCTTCTCTTAATATAGTGGCAAGATATTTCCACTCTTTCTCATTCATAGCCCTATTGATTTATAACTCGATTTTTAATTCTTTTATTTTGCTTTGACTTTTATCTAATTCTTCATATAACTCTGAAATTGAACCTTGATTGCTAAAAAAAAGCCCCAAGGGTTGATGCTATCTCAATTTCTCTTTCTTTTGTACTATCTGTGACTTTCCAAATCATTATTGATGGAGTCTCAGTCATGGAAGAGTCAAGTTTTCTCTTTCTTGATCTCTTAACAACCGATTTTGATTGAGAAATATAAAAATAGTTTCCTAGAGACATTATTTTTTCTTGCATTGGTTCTGCTTCATTCACATTTTTGAATAGAGATGAGAAATCTAGAATTTGTGATGCCAAATGAGTCATAACTACTCCAGGAGAGATTACCTCAGTTATTTGGGTGGACGAAATTGTTCTTTGTACATTTTTTTGGATTGGCCCTCCTTTTAGAATTGATTGATATTATTTTCCTTGTTTTGTCTGAGTTTCATCAATATTCCTTTGATCAGCAGACTTTTGCACCTAGTCAGATGATTCTTCAACATATATTATTACTTTGTCTTTCAAAATGATTGCTAGTATCTACAATTCTTCCTTTTGAAAGGAAGGTTCGGTGTTTCTTCTGCTTTCTCTATAGGCTCCAGTTTTACTTGTTTTTTTGGTTGCTCTGGTTCTTATTTTTTTTCTTGTTTCTCCTTGTTAGATTGTTATTTCTCTCTATCATGATCTAATTGAATAAACTTTGAATGATCACTTTCTTAAACATATTCTTCCTAAATAGATTGTTGAATTTGTAAAACATGTGGTTCAAATTCCTTTATGTTATCTAAGAAATAAAAATGTATCCCCTTTGTCATCATGTATTTTGCAAGAGATACTCCAAAAAACCTTCTCCTCTATTGAAGTTAATAGAGATAGGTGTCTTTCCTGTAATCTTGTAATAGACATACTCTAGAAAAACCTTGATCAAAACAGTCAACATTTCTAATAACAAAATCAAATAATTGTTGTTGATGGTCATAATTTTTTGAATACATTATAGATTTCAAGTGGGCTTTAACAATTTCTTGAGGATCATATTTAAAAAAATGGGAAAGAACGAAACCAAACTTCTAATCCATTTTCTTCTACTACCTCATGTCCTTTGTCTTGGACAGTCAATTGGCTATTTTTTATAGGAAAAGTGAGCCACAAATTCTTTGAATTCTTATGTAATAATTTAGTAATTCCATGGACAGATGTTTGGCTAGCTATTTTACTAATTGCAAGCCTTTCTAGAATAAACCTTGGGAGAACATGGGGACCAACCTAACATCCATAACTCCCAAAACACAAAAATTGTTCTTCTACAAACCATTCTCCAAGATACTATAACCCAAATTGGATCTCTTTAATAACTCTAGGTGGCAATTTTCCAAAAAGAAACTTATATAAATAAAGAATGAATTGTCATAAATGTCATAGAAGTGGTTTTTGTATCGGATTTCCCAAAGTATAGAATAGTATTGTTGTACGGGTTGCTCATTGAATGAGTAATTTCACTCCATTAGTGGAAAAGGCATTGAAGTTATCACTATGTCCATCAAAAATGTTGACATGAAGAAACCTGGGCCAAACCCTGATGGAGATTACTATGACAGTTTAATGGAATTAGATAAATTCTATGACACGATACCTTTCCAGTTGAACCTTTTAGAATTTTTCATTATGCCATGGACCAAAGGAACCTATTCAAGTTTTGAATTATCTACATTAGGTTCTCCATAAAGTTTGTAAATCATTCTAATGACAAATGTATAGGGGTTCTTAAAATGTGCAATTGAGTATAGTTTAGTTGATTTGGCCTTAAAATACTCTAAGTCATCTACCCATTTCTTAATACATCCAACTAAATCAATTTTCTTTTTTTAACACATTCTTCTAAAAATCAATCAAATAATCCCTATTGAGAAATCTTTAGGGGGGGTGAGCTTATATATCGACTATAAAACTTCTATTTTCCAAAGTTATGATATTATTTGAATGGTTCACTACTGAACAAGTATGAACATGAGCATGGGAATTTATCTTACTCACCATATCGTGAACATATCATAATAGGGAAACATGTTTTCCTTGCAGCAATTTTATGTAGCTCGGTCTTCTTAATGGCTTCAAAAACTTCAAAATCTAAAGATGAATCCTCCTCTAAACCTTCTCCTAGGCTTTTCCATTCACTATTCTCAAAAAATCATACATTTCTTCCCAAGATATTTTACGCACATCTTGAGTTCTGAATTTCGTATTAGAATAGAAAGATGAATTACATTTCTTCTCATTTGATAATTCAACTTCCATCCCTTTCAGCTTTCTGTTGATATTCTCAATAGTAGGCTTTATAGCTTTCAATTTTGCCTTTCGTCCTATTGCTCTTCTATAAAATACACAACAAAAATCATTAAAGAAACATTTATATGGATAACAAAAACTAATATGAAAGCAAAAATAGACACATACTAACCACATAGCATGATATCTTGCAATCAATAGTAATTCTATGAGAAATTGAGATATTGCAATGCAAAAAACACAACCAATGTTCCAAATTCCCAAACTTGTTTAGTGCATGGAGGTTTGAATATATTCCATGAATGATCTGTAGAAAATCCTCAAAAATTAACTAAGTATAGACAATTTTAGCACCCAAGAAAAATCGTTAATCTCCATCACATATAAATTAAATGCCTAACTGATTGTCATTTTAGTGAATAAATATGGATGATCAGGGTATCCAGGAGTCCGAAGTATTTAGCAAATACAATATTTTCTATGGATCCATTTACTGGGCATTTTTTTTTGAAAAGATTGTATTTTATTTCTTTTAAATTTTATTTTAAAATTCCCAAAAATTTTGTATCTGGGCATCCAAGTGTAAACACCTTTCATGCAAATAGTTGAGTTGGATACTGGATACTTCATCTACAAAGGAAATCAATAGTTTATTTAAAAAGAAAAATGATAACCAAAAATATTAAACTAAATAAATCTGAAGATTTGATTGTATCGAGGAATTTGGGTTGTAAGTACTGATGTGTTTTTATAAACACCTGGATTTTGGATATAAGGCGGAACCTACCAATAAATGAAATTTGTTAAAGAAAAGCACAAACTTCAAGAAATTACTTTATTGACTTTATTGAATCTGAGTGATATGGATATCTGGGTGTCCGAGGTAGAAATCAAGGCAGTTGTCTATAACGCGACTTTTTGAAAGCCTTTCCGGCGGGTTTTTCCGGTCGAAATCCGGTAGGAATTTATTGGAATCGCAAGTTTGATAGCTAGTTTCTGCACAATGAAAGCGTCCCAAGGGTTTTTCAGGGTGCTGAATCCAAATATGCAGTTAAAAAACCATTTTAACTGCAACAAATCAAGATTTAACCTCAATTTCTTCCGCCGGATTCTGTCACCGGAATCTCCAAAAAGTCGCATTATAGACAACTCTGAAATCAAGTGGCAATTTAAGAAAATACCTGGATATTCAGATACATCGTAAATGTGGAAAAAATAGAAACAACTAAAATAAATAAATAAAATTTATTTGAAGTGTGTCATCTTGGGACATCTGAAGATCAGTGAAATCAGTGTTACGCGAGAAATGAAACTTAAATAACCATCTGGGTATCTGGATATAAATTTATTCGAGTGTAAGTTAGGAAATCATCCAGATGGATTTTGAAATATATATATATATAGATATATATATATATATATATATATATATATATATATATATATATATATATATATATTTTAATATTTACCTTAATTTTTTTCTAAATTTTATAGAGATGTGAATTAAATCCAACATGGTTGATTTATAATGGAAAACTTTCAAAATATAAAAATGAAATTTTTTAAAAGGTCCACATTTTATTTTTAATAAAATGTGGGTTTGTTGTAGAACTCACAACAAGGTGTCAGGAGAAGTCTTCAGGGAAAAAAGTTTGTTTAAATGTCTTTGGTCTTAAAAATGCTTTGGATAACATAGCCAAGGCTTTCTCATTGTGGTATGATATTTTTTTCACCAAGGATGAATATTTAAGATCTTTGATAGTTTATGAGAACTCAATATTTACTATTAAGAAATGATTTCTCTAGCCAATCTGGGTGAGATTCTACCATATCAAAAAGGAATCAAATGGAGAGGTGGATCATTCAGAAAATATTTTCTCTTCCTTCAAACAGAGGTTTTGAATAAAAATGGGGACTTAAGCTATAACTTAATCCTATTTATATAATTATTTGAGGACATTAATTGGAAATACAACAAATATTAAAGCATCACTAACAAATAATGACATGCAATTAGAGAAGGACTATGTGAGGTGGCCTACCCCACATTCCCATATGGCTTGGTAGGCCTCATTCATGGTAGTTCAATGCGCAAGAATGAATTTTCTAATGAAATATGGTACAACATTGACTTTATGCTCTACCTTCGGGTGTCTCTTTGGTAATTTAGCTTGGATTTTGTTGGGTCTAAGACCTGGTAGTGTTCGATTGTTCTATTGATGGAGCTTTGTGTTTTTTTGCAGTGAATTTGAGAAGTTTTTTAATGAGCAAATTCTAGTTTAGAGTTATCTAAATATTGTGGTTTCAGGTCACGTTTTCCTTCCAGTGTTGGTATTTTCCTCTCAGTTTAGCAATCTAGTTGGGAAATCCTTGGTCCCTCGAATTTTATTTCCATGTTTCTTTATAAGTGGTGTTTATGATATTGCATTCTCGAGAAATAAGAATGGGTCAATCTTGGAATTTCTTTTCCTTTTGTGGCTTGAAAATTGCTTGATAATTACCCTTTTAATATGGGGTTTTATGTTAGATGCATGATTATACTTAGGGGTTGGGGGTGAATCAATATAATATAAATTTTACTTATTTAAAACAGTTAATCACAATAAAACATCAATCTCATAAGATGAACATAGAACCCAGGATAACATGGAAACCATTTAATGAGAAAACCAAAAAACTTCTTTTAATTATTTGTTCCTTATAGGCACAAACCTACAAAATTCACCAATCCCCTAAATGATTTATAGGAACCAACCTATAAGAGACACCAATCCCATATGATTATTTGTAGGAACCAACCTATAGGAGTCACCAGTCCCCTCTACTATTCTATAGGAACCAACTTATAGGAGACACCAGTTTCCTCCATTGATTTTTAGGCACCAACCTATAAGAGAAACTAGTCTCCTTGGTTGGTTTGTAGGCACCAACCTACAAGAGACACAAATCCCCTCTAATCTCTTATCTACAATATGTTCTTATATAGTCCACCCTACTCTTGTTCCATTCTTTGCAATCACCTCCTAATTCCTCTCTTTGATCTTTAATATTTTCTTCTTTGGTTCACTCTACTCCCCAATTATTCTAGTCAACTCGTTCATCTCTGATCTTTAATATTCTCTTCTTTGGTTCATCTTTGTCTTTTGAAATTCTCTACGATCACACATTCCCTTTCATTCATCCATAATTCATTGTCTCTTCGCCTCTTTGCTTTGAACGGGTGCTTCCTTTAGATCCCAACTTTTTAAAATGAAAACTTTGTTATCTAAGTCTCTACAGTGTCTTATCCCGCAAACTACATCTTTGTCAACATGACACTTTCTTATACAGTGATTCCTTTAACGCACTAATTAGATATACACTTTAATAATGTAAGTGATATTTTATTTTTGGTTCTTTCTTCACCTAATATTTTAAACTTTTCACTCCATTCAATTCCACCCATCAAACTTCTTTTTTCTTAACCAAGCAATCTTTTGTAACTTATAGTTTCTTTAGCATTTATAAGCTCCCTTCAATCAAACATTTTCAAAGGTTTTAGCACTCATGCACCTTACTTTCACATATATTCCCATATAACATGACATGGTTGTTTTATACTGGGATGTCAGAGTCTTATTCACTTGTCAACACATCCTTTAGCCAATATAGTGATAAGGGGAATTGGGGGTCTGAAACACCAATTTCCACTTTTCATCAATAAATCAAGAAAAGTCCCCAAAATAGTTAACACTAGAATCACCTAGAAAAATGACTTTTCCCGCAAGCATGTAGCTCAAGGTGTTACTTCTTAGGCACCCTACAATTGAGGGTCATTTACGAGGCCTTCTCTAAAATACCATTATGCTAAGGGCGTTGGAACCTTAGGCACTAGGTTGTATAACTTTACACTTCTACAACTAAACACTAGAACTAGGAAGAAGAGGAAAAACCTCAATTATTTTTCCATTCATACTGGGATATTGGGAAATCACATAAAACCTTTGAAACTAGAAAACATTACAGAGCATGGACTTTTCTAGTATGAAAAACAAAGAATTTTTCTATCAATTGTCGCTAAATGTATTGTCATTTGATAGAGCCAAGGCACCATATATCGGGATATCAACCTATTTTCACCACAAATCCTCTAGTAGATAATATATTGAGGTGTATAAATCCTTAGCACTATAGCTTCAACTCTTCATGATTGAGATCATAATTAGGGGCTAGGTTATACTAGAATATTAGGAAAATAGAAAATCATGCGATTGCCAAATCATCAATTTGCAAATATGTTGAGGGGCCTTAAGCCCTTAGGTCCTACACCTTAGTGTTGCGTGACCAAAGGTTATGACCAACAACCACTATGTTATATTTTGAGAAAATCCTATGAACTCTACCTTTGTGAAATGATGATATGCCAATATTTTAAGGGGGAGCTTAGCCCTCAAGCGCTAGTCCGCAAGTACCTTGTGATTTGTGGCTTGACCAAGGGATATAGTACATTGGGATATTTATGATTTTGGTGAATTCACCAGTGTAAAATCCCCAATACGTTGAGGTTTCAATAGACAGTTCAACAATCAATGGAGATATCTCCATATGTTAACTGACGACAAAGGTTTGAAAGATTGGATTTTGTGTGCCAATTGCATTGTAATTAAAATCATTGAAATTGAGGTTTCGACCTCTTTTTCTAAATTTTAAGATTTTCCCCCATTTTCACAATTTCACACCTTGAAATGCTCCTTCCTTAGATTGCACTTCTACCTTTTATTATGCTCCCACCTTCGGGTCTACCCCTAGCTTTGACATAAATGACAAGATTACACAACATTTCCTACATTGATTTCTTGGCTAGTTTCCTTATTATACCCATATAGTTTAGTATTTTGTCATGCTTAGAAGTTGTGGTCAATCCATCCTTGGATAATGATGAAACAAAGAAGGTTAAGTGGGTTCTCTGCAAGCACAAATACGTCAACCAATACAGTAAGGATGCACTAATGATAATACTCCAAAATCACTAAGCTTGAATAGGATAGCACCACACATAATGATAATATTATATAAGCCTCCTTCTACTCCAAAAATGAAAACATTTCTACACTAGATAGAGAGTGTAATATACTTCATTCTCTATGTTTATGTTTGTAGCTGGGAAACTACTTTTTCATAGGCCTAAGTGTCTAGGAAACACCCAACATCTCCTTAAACACTTGTTCTAATATGATCATGTTGTATTTCTAACTTAGCCTAAGATTTTACTTAGGAAAAGAACACAATTATTATTTGGGCCAATTGATCCAAAGAAAAATTAGAAAAAATAAATTATTTTAATCTCATCCCTTGATCTCAAGTGAGGAGAGATCTAATCTCGGCTATCAATCACTTTAGAGATTAGGGTTAGGTATTTAGCTCAACGAAAAGTTATAAAAGTAAGGTTGAGGGAGAAGACACACCATACACCAACACAAGATTGTGAGAGGCATCTCAGTGAAGAGTGTGATACTCTATTATTTTGGGTATGAGGAAGGAAGTGGAAAGGATATCCATATTAACTAAGGAGAGATTGATCAACTAGATCAAATCCAGTTGTTCAATTGGACCATTATTCCAAGGCAAGAGCCCAAGCAAGTTCTAAATATTTTTAATGAAGAACTAATTTGATTGGGCGGAATCTATTGTGTTAATTTTGTGACATTGGTTATGCTTTTTTCTTTTGCTAATTAAAGTTAAGAAACTAGTTGTGCATTCATTAAAAATATATGTAATATATTGGATCAATGGATCATTGTGTGTTAGGTTTGTAGGAAAATAAAATGGTGTCAGAGTGATAAACTCTAAGAACCAATCTCTAAATCACACAGAATCCAAGTTCATATAGGATCATCAACGCTAAGTTCATCCAGGTCACACAAGGAAAAAATATTTTTACAGGCCGAAATGATCTTGGCCATACATATTGTAAAATGCTATGAATGTAAAATAAAATTATTCTACATGAGGGTGTCAAAGTTAGCTTTTCCTATAAAGATTAAAAATAAAAAATGAATTGTGGGATGGAATCTCTTAATGGGCCATCTAACCCACCCATAGCCACTGGAGTGAATATAAGGGAGCCACGAGGATGTTTTTGGTTTGCATAGCTTCCATTAGATACTGGTGTTGATAGGGGAAATGATTGGTTGTGAGAGATGAAATGTGAAGCGAGTGAGGGATTACAGAAGTGAAAGGTGCATTTGGGTGGCGGTAACACAAAGAAACCTATCCATAGGGATACATTTTCACATTCATAGGACTCAATAGCCACTGACTAGCTAACACGATATTGGGGGGGAGGGGAAGAGAGGGGGCAAGCAATCTAAGAGTTCAAGCCAGATCAACCAAGGAATCATAGTGTATCAACTAGTTATTGGACAAAATTATGACAAGAACAGCGTCAGTAGGTGTCGAGGTTAGTGACCAAAGCAAAAAAGTATGGGCCAACAACGCGCAATGAAAATGGAAAATTTGGTTGTAGGGTTGGGCATGACCTAGCCAAAGTGCATGAGGTATAGGTGCACAGAGGGGTTGGGCAAGAACCATAATAGGAACTTGAGACAAGTTTCTATGTGGGAAAAATTCTGTGAGGATTCCAAAACACAGTAGTTAGAGTGTTGGGTGGCTTAAGAACCAGGAAAAAAATATTCAAAAATTCTTTGGCAAGATTTGGTAAAAGTGATTGCAATGGGTCTTTGGTATGAATATAGGTTAGAAAGAGCTTCAAACTTCCTACCTTGGAAGGTTATGGTCACCTTGGTCCTCGAGGAAAAATATATATAGGATATTGTTTATACCAAGATCTTGAAGATGTTAGATCCTCAAAAGAATTTCATCCTAGCAAAGAAGGAGATAAAGGCATATAGGCTATTCTTGGATGTTGTGAAGGATCATTTGAGCCCTCACTTAACTACGAAGTAGACAACCAAGGAGATGTTTGATGCCTTGATAGGATTATACCAAAGTATGAAAATAAATAGGAAGATGATATTTAAAGTATGCTTTGGACTACATAGATGACCAAGTATGACTTAGTGATGAGTAATTTGATGACAATCACATAGATTCATGATCAACTTGTAGCAGTGGGATAAAAGGTGGAAGACTCAAAACTATTAAATGTGGAATTGAATGGGTTATTAGAGGCATGGGGTCCATTCATTACAGAAGTATGTGCTTGAGATCAACTACCCACATTTGATAGGCTAAGGGATGAACGCACACAAGAGGAAATAATGTTACATGCAAAGGGAAAGATCAACAAGAAGGAAGATGACAAAAACATGGCTCTAATGGAAAATTTTCAATGAAAAGATTTTAAACATTAGTGATGATTCAACTTCACAGTTTAAGAAGAAGAAGGACTCAACTAAGGTCAAGAGTTTCTCATGTCATAATATAGGACACTTGCTTCACAGTGTCTAGAGAGGAAGAATGGAGGAAAAGGAATGCAATTAAGTGTAGTAGTGTCAATAGCAGCTTAGGGGGAGTTTTCCAAGAAGTTTGAAATATATTTCTCACTTTTTTCCTACCTTTCATCGAGTACCTTACTAGGTGGTTCATCGCTACTAGACACTAAAGCCACAAGACATATGACAATAACATGGGAATAGTTAGACAACTTGATCAAGTGGGACTTAGAACTAGATGTGGACACTACTGATGATGCTAAACATGAAGTTAAGGGGGTTGGAATAGTAGTATTTCAACTTGAGTCAAGAGGCAGGATGGAAGTGAATGATGTGTTATTGGTACTAGAACTTAGGTGGAGTTTTCTCTTAGTCTCTATGATGGATAAGAAGGGGTTATATGTAGCATTCTAGGATGGAAAGGAACTAATCAAACCTAGGGGATCTAGATTTGATGGTGGACATGTCATTGGATTTAGAGAGAGCATCTTATATAGGCTAAAGGGTCCACCTATTCAAGCAATGGAAATAAGTAGAGTAGTGACAAAGAACAAGTAGTAGGAAGCCTCAAATGTTGAGTGGGTTAGAGAGAGACAATCTTTAGGTTTAGGAGGGGAAGAGTAGTTGATGGATTCCTCCAAATTTTTCATGAAGATCTCTTGGTATGAGATGACCTTATAGTATTTTCAAGAGTATGAGGCTTATAGGGACTAAGCTAAGGGGAGTAGGATTTCAAGGATGTTTCTAGACCAAGTGGCAGGGAAGGCTTATAGTTCATAGGGATCAGTCAAGGAATTATATGTAGTTATAGGATCAAAGCCAATTTCAGGGGGAAGAAGTACCTCCCTTGCTATGAGGAAGTGTTGATGTTAATAGCTCATGAAGGTACTTCTGAATATGACTAAGTCTCCAGTGATGGAATTGTTGTCATTGATGGAAAACGAGTAGCAAAGACAACGGAACAACAAAGGAGCAGCAAAGGAGTAGTAAAGGAACAAGAAGGAAGATGACAAAAACATGGCTCTGATGGAAAATTTTCAATGAAAAGAGTTTAAACATTAGTGATGATTCAACTTCACAGTTTAAGAAGAAGAAGGACTCAACTAAGGTCAAGAGTTTCTCATGTCATAATATAGGACACTTGCTTCATAGTGTCTAGAGAGGAAGAATGGAGGAAAAGGAACACAGTTAAGTGTAGTAGTGTCAATAGCAGCTTAGGGGGAGTTTTCCAAGAAGTTTGAAATAGATTTCTCACTTTTCTCCTAGCTTTCCCCGAGTACCTTACTAGGTGGTTCATCGCTACTAGATACTAAAGCCACAAGACATATGACAATAACATGGGAATAGTTAGAAAACTTGATCAAGTGGGACTTAGAACTAGATGTGGACACTACTGATGATGCTAAACATGAAGTTAAGGGGGTTGGAATAGTATTATTTCAACTTGAGTCAAGAGGCAGGATGGAAGTGAATGATGTGTTATTGGTACTAGAACTTAGGTGGAGTTTTCTCTTAGCCTCTATGATGGATAAGAAGGGGTTCTATGTAGCATTCTAGGATGGAAAGGAACTAATCAAACCTAGGGGATCTAGATTTGATGGTGGACATGTCATTGGATTTAGAGAGAGCATCTTATATAGGCTAAAGGGTCCACCTATTCAAGCAATGGAAATAAGTAGAGTAGTGACAAAGAACTAGTAGTAGGAAGCTTCAAATGTTGAGTGGGTTAGAGAGAGACAATCTTTAGGTTTGGGAGGGGAAGAGTAATTGATGGATTCCTCCAAATTTTTCATGAAGATCTCTTGGTATGAGATGACCTTATAGTATTTTCAAGAGTATGAGGCTTATAGGGACTAAGCTAAGGGGAGTAGGATTTCAAGGATGTTTCTAGACCAAGTGGCAGGGAAGGCTTATAGTTCATAGGGATCAGTCAAGGAATTATATGTAGTTATAGGATCGAAGCCAATTTTAGGGGGAAGAAGTACCTCCCTTGATATGAGGAAGTGTTGATGTTCATAGCTCATGAAGGTACTTATAAATATGACTAAGTGTCCAGTGATGGAATTGTTTTCATTGATGTAAAACGAGTAGCAAAGACAACGAAACAACAAAGGAGCAACAAAGGAGTAGTAAAGGAACAACACAACAAAGGAATAAAAGTAGGGGAAAGGTATGCAAGAGTAACAAGGCAGGAACAACTTGGGTATAGGAATAGCAAAGGATCAACAACAATAGAATAGAGACCTGAAATGTGTTGTAGTTGATGCTTGTTATGCTTTTCATACTTGGGGGTGTTGATGATTTGGTGATGTTGGCTTATGTTGTTGTACACATATGATGAGTGATATGTTGTGATGCAATAAAATTGTTGGGATGGAAGGCAAAGGAAAGACTCCATGACAAACAAGGCAAGACTCAAGGTTGTTGAGACAATGGCATGAAGAAGTAGTGATACAAGATGTTGTAGAGCATATATATGGCTTTGGAGAGTGATGCATTGTTTTCATATATTGCATGCATATTGCTTGCATTGGAGAGTGAATGTTTTACATGTTATGATGTTCTAATCCATTATTTACTTGCATGGTCTGGGTATTATGTTGGTGTATTTAATCATTACAAAGGATGAAAATAATATCTGGAGCTCTTAATTATGTTTTAATATTCAAAATATGAAGGGATTGTAAATGAATGTGGAAGGAAAAAAGTCAAGTCTGTTTACTTCATATTCTTGTGTGAAATACAAATAACCAACAAACTATATTCATAAAATATGTGCTTTTGGAAGGAAAGATTAGATTTTTTTTAGTTTTATAATGTGAGAGTTGATTGTTTGTGAGTTACTTGGTACATATGAAGCTGATATGAAGCAGATTTGAAGGGGAGAAGAGGCAGAGATAAAGATGGAGGTATCTAGAATTGATGACCAAGTAAACCACCATGTTGTTTCTTGTATGTATCAAGGGATTGTAGTCTCCTTTCATGTTGTAGCTTGATAAATAATAGGTTGGAACCTATTGAGGTAGGAGCCTCCTATGGGTGTTAGCCTGTAGAAAATATATGGGAGTTGGAGCTTCCTTGTAAGTTGTATCTTACAGAAAAATCAAGATAGAAACCTCTTGTAGGTTGGAGCCTACAGAAAATCAGATGTAATAAGGGAGTAGGAGCTTTCATTTGCATCACAACAATAACAAAATCATGGTTTTTTCCCATTATGGGTTTACACTTATATCTAGTCTCCATATGTGTTGTTGTCATGGGATTATGTGATGTTTTGGTTTACTTATTACTTGATGTTCACATATTACATTTATTTTTAATTATGTGTTAAAGTTCAGTTAATGAGTTTAAAGAAAATCAAAATAATGTCCATGAATGTACTGAATTGATTCACTCCCCCTCTCAGTTTAGTCAAGTTTTCATCAATTGGTATCAAAGACATTTCCTTCAATGTAAGCCTAACAGCTTAAAGGTGGACCTTGTTAAGTCATGGACTATTACATTGTTTATGTGTTAAGTGCGGAAAACTTCAATGAATGGAGAGATCAGGTAAAATCTGAACTGAAAGCTTATGGACCTAGTGTATGGAAGCTAGTATCTGATGGTTACTATAAAGACTCTCCCTTTGTATAAGAACAATAGTGGAATGCTCAAAAAAAATGTGCAATATATAAAAACCTTCACAATAAAGATCTTGATATTGTTATAGATTTAATATCTACAAAATAAATATGGGATAGATTGTAGCTCATGCATGAAGGAGAGACTAGTAATAGCAGTGCAGAAAAAGAAAAGAGGAGGAAGAAGAAAAAATCCTACCAAAAAGAAAATGTTCAGTTTGATGAAACCTCTGCATGTGTGAATATACCTGACTCTCATGAAGAAAATACAAATGAACATCAAGCTAGGCTTGAATTAGCATTAACAGAAATATAGTGTGAAAGATTGAAGGTTGAGATTGTCTCAGCTAGAAGTGAGCTAGATGAAAAGAATGGCTAGAAGAGAAGATTATATCCGTGAGGAACTTAAAAGAGAAGAGCAATAACATAAAGGCAGTGATCAAAGAAGATAAAACAAATCCTAGAATACTTATAAAAGAAGCCAATAGCAGCATGAATAAAAACCAAGGCAAAAAGCAAAATCAAGATAAGTTGAGCAAATTTAGAAAATCGAAAAGGAGATTCTTTGCTCCCTTGAAAGACGTCAAATGTTTTTCCTACCATGAACCTGGCCATGTAGTAGCAGAATGTAAGAGGAATCAAACCAAGACTACTCAGCAAAAGGAGCAGCAAACAAAAAGGTTCCCTCAAGAAAGCAAGCAAAGAAGACAACCATTCACTAGGTACACAAATCATTTATATGGTTATTTTTATTTATGCAATGAATTTGGTCATAAAGTTGTTGAATGCAAAATGTATACAAAGAAGAACATGAAATCAAGAAGAAACACACCATTTTCTCCATTTCTTGGCCACACAAGATGTTATGTGTGTGATAACCTTGGGCATAAAGTCAAAGAATGTAGGTTTCCATATACCCTAAAGAACTTTAGATAGATGATGGAAGCCAATCAAAGCAGACCAAACTTGGAATCAAAAATAAATGGAGAAAGTATAACTAAGCCTAATAAAGTGTGGAAGAGGAAGATAAAGGAGTAGCGCGTTACTTCAAATACATAATGAACTCATCATGGTTTCAAGGGGAGATGCTCTAGGAAGCACCAAGGCAGTGATCCAGTCAGTGTTAGAAGAGAGAAAGTGTTAGGAGAGCAGCAACATCCCAGGGGGAGAGCAGCCCCAAGAATACCTTGGAAGAAATAATAGATATTAGGAGACTAAACTTTCACATGATATTTGTTTGCAGAAACCTTGTCCATAGATTTTAGATATAACAAGGAGGGCTGCAGGGCAGCTAGTCGCTGCCCTGTGTTAGTGAGGACCAAAGACGAAGGCATCTGAGAAAGCACCATTTGGAGGAATCGCAGCAGCCATATACTCTATTGCATTCTATCCGACTGGTGTGAATAGTAGGCACCCTATTCTTATAGCAGATGACCTTGTAGATAAAGCCATCACAGATCATTTTGTAGTTTTTATGTAGCTCATGCCTACAGAACTTGGGATACTTGTCATAAATAGGAGTATTTCCAAATAATTGTAGTTGATGCTTCAAAATTAATGAATCTAACAAACATCTGATATTCTCTGTAGAGTAAACAAAGCAGGTAACATTCTTTTGGCCAGAGTTGATTCACGTGTTTAACTTCTTCTATGTCCCTAAAGTACCTTGTGAGATATTGTCAGGCGGAAAGAGTTGACAATGCGGACACAACCAACCTCCCTAGGAGCCTAAGACTCTCTAGTGACAAACAAAACAAAGTAGAGCTATCCTTCTCTAAACATGCATTATTATATGAGAAATCAAGTACGTGGCTCTTACCTTTGTCCAAACGCTGTTGTAGAAGTCCAAGCTTTGTTGATCTGGATGAGCTCCTCCTTTTCTCCAAAACCTGCAATCACCAACAGTCAAACCATTAAATAGCACCTGATTATAACATAAAACAAAGCATATTCAACATGTAGACCAAGGAACACATGAAACAACCCATAAACAACAAGTTATTGAGAAGAATGGACTAATTTGCATTAAAGGTAACAAAAGGAACAATTACAACCTGAGCGCCTTGGTGTTGTGCAAGTTCCTCCCAAGGGTCCTTCAAGATTTTCCTCTACTTTGACAAAGCTCACCCCACTTCCAAGTAGAACAAGTAAAGATGACAATCTCTCCTCACAAGCTTCTAAATGGGAGTCTCTATTTCGACAGCATTTACCCTTAGAAATCTATAGCTTTCAACCTCTCCTCCTTCTGGCCCAAGGCCTTTATTTATAGTGCTCAGGAAGAAGTTATTCAGGTCCACCATCAATGGGATAAGTCCCTCTTTGGGTGGGATAGTTCCCCTCTTGATGGGATAAGTTCCTCCTTCATAGGGATACATGAACCATCTGGAGGCGCTCAATACACGTCGAACAACCTTCTAGAATGCTCTAGAAATGACCACAAGTAACTTTTTAAAGATGAAACTTGCGCATTTTGACTTTTACAGGGGGACGCACCTGTCCCTTTACATACAGAGCGTCCAAGGACGCAGCTTTTGTGAACATTGGGTGCGTCCCCGCAGGCAAAGCTGAGAGAACCTGCGTACCCAGAGATAAACACTTTTACAAAGACTTTCTCTCATTTTGGAGTTTGACATGACAAGCAGAGGCATAAGACTTGCCCAGGAGGATAGCATGACTGTTGATAGAGCCATACTAACTGTTCATGACCATGGTGACATTTTTTACTGTAACAGATATTATAAAAAGAGATGAAATATATATAATTTAACCAAACATCAGAGAAACAGAAACTGGCGAGTCAATCTGACTTATCCAGTTTAGCTTGACTTTTTGAGTAGTGCAAATCACACTAAGAGGAGGAAGCTTGATTCTCTGATTTTCTATAACTAAACAGTTTACCAAGATCCAAAGCATTTGGCATGGTCCAGATAGTAGGGTCTCTCTCTATGCTTTGTACTTCCAGTGAATCAAGGTGAACAATGAAACACTGTGGGTGCCATTCTGAGCATATGAACAAGAGTTCGAGACATTTCCATCTAGCAGACGATGAGGCTATTCGAGTCGGTCATTCGCTGCCTTCATAGGGCGATTTCAATAATTGTGGCACCTCATCATAGCACAAATTCGTTCACTACACAAAGCCCCTCTCCTTGAATGGCTTGTAATAGAAACTGTATAATGAGAAAATAGGGGAAGAGGTAGATTAATGAAAATTGCAAGAATTTGTTACCTTGGTGATAGGCATCGCATTCTATAGAATTTGGAGACCTCAATGCATGTGATCTTCTGGAAGGAGCGATACTCCTAGCTGAAGTCAGACAACTACTTTCCTCCTGCCGAAGTCATCAAGTCAAGTTACTGAAGCAATACTCTTGCTTGAATACTTCTTTCTTGCAACCTGAGTGTTATAAGTTCTGAGGAGTTCTAATTCATTGCTATTGATAAGTGAAAGCCATGTGTGATAAGGAAGCTCTACTGCTGAGCCTATTAGAATATCGGCCCAATCCTCCATATACCTATTATCAATACCTATTAGATTAGAAGCCTGATCCTCCATATACGAAGACGAAGAGAGATCTTCTCAGATCTTGTCTTGATTGAGTGAGCCTATTTATTGATTGAGTAAGCCTATTCTCTATCAGCCCGATCCTCCATATCATATACTAAGACGAAGAGAGATCTCATGTATTGAATGTGGATTGAGCTAGAACCTCAATTTGGGTTGTGGGGGATGATGGCGGAAAAATATATATCCGTCCAGTGCCTAAAAAATATGCATTCCCGGTTTTAGAGATACAATTAGAAATATCAATTAGAATGGCACATAGCAATGTTAACTATTGGAGTCTATTTGAAATCGAGTAAATAAAGAAAAAGTTGATAATCCTTACCATTATTGTGCCATTATCAGAATAGGACGCTAGATCCAAGTGAATGGAATTATGTAATTTTGTCAATCAATTGGAAAAACATAGAGTTTAAAATGTAACAAAATCAAGTAATTCAAATGATATGTTGATGTTGTATGAAAAATAAAACATAACCGGTAACCTAAGCAAGAGATATAACAATACATTAATAAATTAATGTAGGCCCAAAAATTTATTTAATTGTTTTGTAATAGCGAGCATGGAACACCAAGACGCATGTATTACATGTGGAGAGCATGGCGCATGTATTACACGTGTTACAACAACAATATTTGCATATATACAGACCAGCAGAGGTATTGGGGCTAGATTTTTCTTTTGTTGCTTTGTCACTGTGTTTTATTCTCCACATTGTAATGGCAAGGACAATTGATGTGATGTTGCAGCACTCAGAATGATTATTTGTCTTTAAGTTTTATGCCATCGAAATTTATAATGAAGTGGTGAAGGATCTCCTCGCTTCTGCCGAGAACAGTAGTCATCATTGGATTCTGGATGATCCAGAGGTGGGCATTTTCCAGTTTCCTCAAATTTTTGGTTTTTTTTTTTAGCATTGCAATCTTCTTTGCCTCATGTTTATTGTATTATTAACAGAAGGAGACAATTTTTTTATTGTATTATTAACAGAGGGGGACAATTATGGAGAAATTGGTTGAAGAAAGGGTGCAGGACAAAGATCATTTGCAAAAGCTTTTGAGTATATTTGAAGGTAGATCCTTCTCTTTGATTCCCTAGATTTTTAAGGCTTATTATTATAATCATTATTTTTTCAATCAATTGGCTTAGTTTTTCTGTACCTCACAGACAGGTCTGGGAGACCTCGCTGAATGGAGCAAGTTCGAGATCTCATGACAATTGCAAGTTCCAGATATCATCAAATTGTCAAACGGTTCGTATTCTCTTTTTCTCACATTAAATATCAAATTACTTTCTGCAGATATGTGTTGATTGTTGGATTCTCGTCTCTTCTGTAGACAATTGAGAGCTCCTTTCGAGAAAAACTACTAGAAGACGACACCTCGAGCTCTTTAGTCGCGAGTTTGGTATGGTAACTATTCCTCTATTCGCATGAATCTTCATGTATGTCATAGTTTAGTAAATGAAGCTCACAATTTTGTATGGAAACTTGTTGATCTTGCAGGGAGTATGAATCTTCATCTATGTCTTAGTTTAGTAAATGAAGTTCACAATTTTGTACAAAACTTTGTTGATCTTGCAAGAAGTGAGCAGATCCCAGAATTCAATTAAAATCCCTTGCAAATTGGGTATTAATGTTTGAATTCAAACAAGCAAGTTGGGTATTAATGTTTGAATTTAAACAAGATATAAAAGCACAAAGTGCATATAAACTCTTACCAGTGTTGCTTCTTCTTCAATCGAATCAATTGGTTTTGAAGAAATGAGATTTGCAGTAGACAGACTCGTTGTGCCGAAGGGGTTGGTAGCGGGTATGGCACCCTGCGGTGATTGTTCCTGTTCAGAGAGGTTGCTAGTAGCGCACCCTGGGGCGACTGTTCCTGTTCAAATAGGTTGTTGGCAGCCTTACTGTTCTTGTTCAGAGAGGTTGTTGGCAGTGGCTGTGGCACCCTGGGGCCACTGAAGAAATTGCAGCAGAAGGCAGATTCCGGTGCGCAAGGGGTGTGATGTCTTTGTTGTTGTTCACAGTGGGCCAACCTGAGCTCTCCTCAACTGGACCTATGACTGGATCCTCCTCAGTAGACCAGATAATTTCAATATGAGCTAGAATAAGGGAGAAGTACAGCAATGAAGCTGTTGCATTCACATCAACGGAAGAATGTAAATGTAATAACGAGCCTAAATCTAAGCATCGTTTAGCAATGCTCAAGAAGTTGTAGCCCTTCTCTCACCACGCGGCAAGCTACCTGTCTTCCCATCTTCATGCAGCGACCCTGTATGTCTCAGTATCTCTCGCCACGCAGCAGGCTACCTGTCTTCCCATCTTCATGCAGCAACCCTGTATGTCTCAGTACAATGTCCCAAGCATTAAAGGCCTAGCAATGTCCCAAGCATTAAATGCCTAGCAATAATGCTAGCATTAAGCAGATGTTTTAAACTGCCTCTAACATTAATGGAAAAAAATTGAATATAACCTATGTTTTTGCCTCCCTGCCTCGGTAAGAGGCCAAATAACACGGTAAATTACCATGTACTAAAAAACTTTCAATATACTCCATCAACTGCCATTAAGAAATAGCTCACAAGCAAGTTAACTAATGCTAGCATCGAGGTTTTCGATTATTATAGTCCCTGGCCATTGCCAGATGGCAAGGATAAAAAAAAGTGAACATTGGAAGTAACCTCATTCATATTATTACTTTCTATAGATGCACCTCATTCGATATATCTAATACCATAGTGAAGCTTGTTGTGGAGATCAAAACCCGCTACAGTGATTCTTGAAGAGTCTTTAGGTAGAGATCGCAAGCATCAATATGATACAAGTTTAAATGCATCTTGCTAGCATAAAGGGTTTCCATTTTACGGTTGAGTAGAGATTAAAGTAGTTGAGTCAAGAAAACATTGTTTCCAAAGGCCCGCTATGGGAGGAAATCTCCACTAGAATATCTCATTTTATCGACAACCACATAGCCAAGAGGAGCAATTTAAAAAAAATGGAAGGCCAAACCAAAGCTCCACCGTGCAGCCAAACCACCACTAAAAAAATAATAACAAAACAAGAAATCTCATAACTTGGCAAAAGCATGTGAGAAGGAATTGAATGCCAACAATCATTGCTTTTACATCAATTTTCGTTTTCGCAGAGGCTCAGAGTAGTTTCAATTCATTACAATGGGTGAATTAGTACAAAAATTAGGAGAAAATGCAACAATGCTTAAAGTTATAAATAATTTACACTACAAAGCTCAAGCTCAAGATGGTGGTGTTTCAAGAGAACTAGCAACAATACCAAAGGTTCAACAATATCGTGTAAGACAGCCACAATTTCTGAGCAAACACTCTAGGATTCTCCACATTATCCTCGTGAGAGATCTTGAGAAAACACAAGAGGGCAGGACTTGTGATGACCATGTAAGATACTTTCATAAAACCAAGAGAAGTTGATCTCGCGGCTCATAGATCAAAGTAGACAAACCCAAAATAGTTACTTCCAATTCTTATTATTTTTTTCTGAAATTTACTTCTGATTCCACACTTGGAGAGATCATTTTACAGTTATGAGTAATGACAAATAGAAGCGATAAAGATTTTGCTAAATTTTATATGTTCTATAAGTGTTTCTCCTTTAGCATGGCGAACTTCAGTAAATCCATACAATTCTGATAACAATGCAACAGGTGCAAACATTATTTAAATGTTATGGAACAACATGTTGAGCAGTTTTTGTGACATATTTTAGGCCCCAGTGCATTCAACAGTGAGGGTGCAACGGTGGTTATGTTATAGTTCCGCAATATTGGATTATTTAGAGAGCACATGTATGTGCCAACCTCAGTTTCTTAATTGATATTTCCAACAATGCAGACGATGGTTATGTGTTACATGTATACCTATCTGAAGAGTTTCAATCATAGTAGAACAAAGATGAAACAAACCTATAATTTATCGATTTGTTATGTTAATACAAAGCCAGAGATGATTGTGTTACAATTCAGAATGGAATGTTCTTCAATATTCTTGTTCCAAATGTGTACGATTGAATGTATCGTCTGCTTACTCCAAAAATAATATTATATTTTCTATCTTTTGGCAGTGTTAACATAATTCCTATGTAATGGCAGTGTTACAATGTCGACAACAGAACAATATGCATTACACCTAAGTCTGGAACCAATGTCGATAACATAGCAATATGCATTACACCTAAGTCTGGAACCAATGTCGATAACATATGCATTACACCTAAGTCTGGAATGTTACAATGGATGGTCTGGATCATTATGTCTTTCAAAATTATTAAATTTTTTATTTCACCTGGCACTTTTACATAGTTTGTACAAGTATAACGGATGCCATAGTAGAGGTGTGCGCTGCAAATAAGCATTCATTTTGTTGCATCTAGGACAGAGCAATCATCTTGAAGGTGCTATAATGGATTAAATGATTCAAATAAATTCCAATGAGATTGAATTCAGGATGTTATAATAAAGGAGGACAATGCATCACATACCAGGCAAGGTTGAAGGTGGTAGTTAAATTGCAACCTCAAACTCTAGTTCTTGATTTCCAAGTTAAATCTAGAATGTAAATACAATGAACCTGCACATATGATTTGTGATTTACTTGGAGGTAGGTATCATGAGAGCCACAAGGCAAGGGAGGGAGTTAGTTTCTCATACTGACCAGTAAAATTAAGGGGCCACAACGGTCTTAACGTATTTGGAATTAATTATGTTTCATGTTTTGTTGGCCAGCAAATTTTTTCTTCCAACCCATGACAAGGTTGTAATGCGTGTGAAAGCGAGAAGTGATTTTCAAATCGAGGGAAACAAAATACAACTGATTTCCAAATCCTGCATGTATGATTTCCTTGCAGATTGATATTTCCCATGAAGGGATGAATTTGATGTTCTATTTGAGATATTTGTTGCTCTGTCCATGTGTACTGACAACAAAATGGGTGGATCTAAGTGTGTCGTGTACTAGACGATCTCTAATACATGGAAAGGGTGTTGATTATGAAATAAGGACTGCCTATGACCTGTGCCATTTTTTTGACAAATTTTCGTGGATAGAGAGATGAATGGATGGAGGGAGAGTAGTTGATTGTTCTTCTTGTGCGGCCCAGAGTTTTGTATGAGCGTAGTTACTGTGTTTCCAACCTCTATAGATGCAGGTCACTTTGTCTTGGGTTATGACTTTGTTACTATAATTTACCAAGTATGTCCAAAGAGATATAGGTGGTAGGCACTTCCTCCAATACCTTATGATCGAGCTCTGACTAGAGGGAAAGTAATTTTGGGTGTCGCATCAGCAGTCATGCAAGGAAAGCTTTATGTCATTGGCGGTGCTCTATTTTGTAAAGAAGCAATAAGGGATGTGTGGATGCATGATCCAAGGAATAATAAGTGGACAAAGATGGCATCCATGTCAACTCCTCATTTTAGTTGCCTCGTAGGAGTAATTGACAACAAACAATATGTAGTTGGAGGGTCTGGTATGTGCCATCTCACAGGTTATTCTCTCCTTTGCTTCTAAGTTTATGATCCCATTACAAATGCATGAAGGCATGAAATAAGTGCACGAGGTGCCATTGCTAGCAATATTTATAGTCATCTTAAACATGGAGTAGTGGTAGATGGGAATTTATGTGTAACAGGACCACAAAGAATTTGAGGTCGTATGAATGGGGGCATGTACATTCTCATTACAAATACATGGTTTGAAATAAATCCAGATTACATGAAGGATGGGGAGTCCAAACACCATTATGGATGGAAAGATCTATATGATTGATTTTAATGGTTATAAACAATATGTTCTAGATGCACATAACTCCAAGTACGACCTAGAAATACAAGCTAGAGTCGAAAAAAATATTTTTATTAGAGCATCTCAAGTGTCTCTAATCATGATATTCCAGTTCACTCGAGACATCACTATGCTCAGACTCTTCACCATTACTTTGGAAAAAAATAATGAAGCCATAAAAGTCTATTATTATTAGTGTCATAGATGAAATTTGAAGTTTAACACATGTCAACAAACTAGATTAAATTTTATCTATGCTTTCATGATTAACATTTTGATGCCTTTTCAAGATTTCTATGGTTGGCATGAAATAATTGAAATAATGCCTTAATGAAAATTATTGCATACAATGTAGTATGCATAAAGGAATCTTAGAAAGACACATTTATTTTCCACGTAACTATTGTGTGTATCTTATTTGGAAACTTGGAGAGGGATCTTATATCATTAAGGAGATAAAATATACAAAGGAATTCTTATTAATATCATAGTGTTTTCATTTATAAAATATACAAAGGATTGTTATTATGGAAAATTGTTATTTGCACATGATTGTTATCATGTTCTTGGAAATCATGGAGTAGGTATCATCAACAAGCTAACACTATGGAGAGTTAAAAAATTGTGGAGAACCCCTTAATTCTCATCAAATTAATTCTCGGGACAAAAGATGGAGGATCATTGTGTTTCCATCAATGCCAAAGGGGGAGATTGATGACATTCTTTTCATTTATGGAAAAAGAGCAGCAAAGACAATAGAACAGCAAAGGAGCAGCAACAAGAGATATGGAATTGGGAAAAAGCGTAGCAAAGGCAAAGGAACAACAAAGGAGCAGTAAAGGAACAACACATCAAAGGAACATCAGGAGTAGCAAGGTATGTAGAAGTAGCAAGGCAGGAGCAACTTGGGCTGAGGAACAACAAAGGAGAAACAACAATAGAATAGAGACATGGCATGTATTGTAGGTGATGCTTGTTATGCTTGTGTTTTTATGCTTGTGATTATTGGGGGTATTGATGAGCTAGTGTTGTTGGCTTATGTTTTTGTATTCATATGATGAGTGAGATGGTGTGATGCAAGAAAATCGTTGTCATGTAAGGCAAAGCCAAGACTCCAAGATAGACAAGAAAAGACTCAAGGCTACTAAGACAATGGCATGAAGAAGTAGTGATACAACATGTTGCAGAGAAGATATATGGCTTTGGAGAGTGATGCATTACTTTCATATGTTGCATGCATATTGCTTTCATTGGAGAGTGAATGTTTTACATGTGATATGATGTTATAATGTGTTATCTATGTGCATGGTCTTGGTATTATGTTGGTGTATTTAATCATTATAAGGGGATGAAAATAATATTTGGAGCTCTTAATTGTGTTTTAATATTAAAAATATGAAGAGATTGTAAATAGATGAGTGGAAGACAAAGAGTCAAGTATGTTCACTTGATATTCTTGTGTGGAATACAAACAACTAGCAAACTATATTCATAAAAGATGTTCTTTTGGAAGGCAATATTAGATTTTTTTTAAGTTTGAGAATGTGAGAGTTGATTGTTTGTGAGTTACCTGGTACATATGAAGGTGATATGAACTAGATTTGAAGGGGAAAAAAGATGGAGGTATGTAGAATTGATGACCAGGTAAACCAACATGTTTTTTCTTATATATATTAGGGGATTGTAGTCTCCTTTCAAGTTGTAGCTCGATAAATAACAAGTTAGAGCTTGTTGAGGTAGAAGCCTCCTATGGGTTGTAGCCTACAGAAAATATATGGCAGTTTGAGCTTCCTTGTAAGTTGTAGCTTGTAGAAAAATCGAGGTAGCAGCTTCCTATAGGTTGGAGCCTACAAAAAATTTGATGTAATAAGGGAATAAGAGTTTTCTTTTACATCACACCAATAAACAAAATGTGGTTTTCTCCCTTTATGGGTTTTGACTTATATTTGGTGTCCATATGTGTTGTTGTCATGCGCTTATGTGATGTTTTGATTTACTTATTACTTGTTGTTCACATATTAATTTTTTTGTTCATTATGTGTTAAGTTACTCATTTAAAAAGTTCATTTAATGAGTTTGAAGAAATTCAAATTAATGTCCATGAACGTACTAAACTAATTCACCCCCCCCTGCCTCGCCTTAGTTTAGTCAAGTTTTCATCATCTAGGTGTGTAAAAGTTGCCCAGGATCTCCTTAAACACTTGCTCTAATGTGAGCGAGTTGCATTTGTAACTTAACCTAATTTTTAACTTAGGAAAAGTACACAATTATTATTTTGGCTAATTGAGCTAAAGAGACCTTAGAAAAAGTAAAGTATTTACATTAATGATTATTTTTTAATATCAACCCTTTATCTCAAGTGAGGCAAGATCTAATCTTGACTATCAATCACTTTGGAGATTAGGGTTAGGGATTTGGCTCAACAAAAAATTATAAAAATAAGGGTAAGGAGAGGGAGAAGGCATATGATACATTAGAAAAATATCGAGAGCAACATCTCAGTGAAAAGGGTGATACTCTAGTGTGTTGGGTCTAAGGAAGGACACAATAAGGGATCCAAATCATCCAAGGAGGGTTTAATCAGCTGAATTAGATCTATTTTTTATATATGTAATTTTCTCAGTTGGGCCATTATCCTAAGATGGGAGCCCAAGTAGGCTCTAAATATTTTTAATAAATTAATTTGATTGGGAAGAATCTATCATGTCATGTTTGTGAGATTTATTATGTTTTTTTCTTTTGTGAATTCAAATTAAGAACCTAGATGTCCATTCATTTAGTAGATCTATAATTTTCTAGGTCAATGTATTACCGAGTGCTAGGTTTGTAGGAAAATTAACACCATGTTTCTCTCTTAACTTGTGAATTCACATTCCTTCTCCTTTGGGGATCATGGTATGGGGAATTCACTTCAAGTGGGGATAATAGAAGATGAAATAGTCCATTAGAATCAAGGGCACAAGCTCCCCTCATTCTACTAAGGGGTAGAAATAACAAGGTCATGTCCATTTTTACATAATTTGAATGTTTTTCCAAGTTATTTGTATTTTGTCTCAATATGTTAAAAAACTCACCAGTAAAAAATTGCGAATTTTTTTTTAAGGAATCATTTTTTTGTATAACAATTACTCTAAAAATATATCTAGTTTTATTATAATTACATGATCAGTAGAGAATATAATCATTGCTAATTTTGACATAGTAATTTATTTGAATAAATATAAGCTTCTATTTCAATTAAAAATTAAAACTAATTCATTCAAAATACAAACTTCTAATTAAAGTCCCAACTCCCTTCCCATTTATCAAGCCCCTTTGTTTTCAACAAAATATTTCTTTGTGATGTAATTATGTTAATAGGCATGTCTATTTTTAGAATGGGACATTTATTTTAGAATAGAGCTTCCACAATTTTAATTTAATTTTCAATAATTATTAGGTGGATGAAAAGGATTTAACCTTCATAGAAAATTTTAAATTATTTTTAGTAGTAATATACAAATCGAAGATATAACGGTTGAAGACCTTAAGGTGCAATAATCACGCTTTGTTGTCTGCAATAACCTAACTTCTTCTCAGCCTTGGCCTCCCACCATAACCATGGCCTCTCCGGAGCCTCCTCTAGTAGGGGATCCTCCCCCAGGAACGCTTCCTTCGGCTCAACAACCTCCTGAACAGTCGGCTACAACCTTTGCCAGTCTAATCTCTTCATTAGGACCTCCTCGAAGAAGACCCTTTGTCTACAAATTTGTTAAGAAACTTGAAGACATCCCAGAAATCGTTTTACCTCCTTCATTGCCCCATCGAGCAGCTCCCTCTTTATTAGAAAGAGGCATGTTGGGTCATTTTATAAGCCTTTAACCTTCTCCAAAATCAGTGCAGAAATGGGTTGAATGGAACTGGTCACACTCAATCCATGCGAAAATCTCCATTCGCTTTTGAGGTAGAGGATTTTTCACATTTCACTTTGAAACTAAAGAGGACAAAGATCTGATATACAAGGGAACCTTATCTAATAGATGGATGCCATACTTTGATCCTGAGCTAGATGTCCCAAGTGTTGTTCCAGTCTGGGTGCGTCTTCCCCACCTCCCCCTCCATTGTTGGGGAGATGAGTCAGTAAAAGCAATAGGAAATGCAGTGGGAAAATATATAGATAGAAGCAAACCAAAGGAGAATATGCATGCTTGTGCAAGGATCTACGTCGAAGTCAACCTAGGTAAAGGACTCCCGGAAGCAGTAAAGATCACAATTGATAGTTGAACGCATAGTCAACAACTGGACTACGAACATATCCCATTCAAATGCAAGGTATATCACAAGTACGGTCATTTTGCTAATAGATGTCCAAAAAAATAAGAAACTAAAGAAGTAGAAGTTTAGGAAACAAAATGGGAACTAGTAAAAAAAAGAAGAAGAATGCGAATAAAACATCTACCCAGTAAGCCCCATCCCCATCAGCTCCTTTTCCATCGAGCTCCCCCACCCCTCTCAATCAATTGCCCTGCAACCCCCCTTATATAATCCCATCCTTGATTCCAATCCCTTTTGACCTCTTGATTCTTCCCTCGACCCTCTACTTGCCTCTCATGAACCAATTATCCCTTCTTTATCCCCCCCCCCGGCCCCTCCTCCCTCCCTCTCTTTTCCTTCTCCTCCTCGCCCAATATCCCTCTCATCCCCCCCGTCGCCTTCCTTTGAAAGAATCCTCATAAGAAACCAGTCTAGAGACTCCCTTCTCTCCTCAGACCTTCAAAAAAGGCAAGGAAGAAATACCAACAAGGAAATAAGGGACGAAGCAAATGCAAAGGAAATGGCGATGGGAACACAACAACCAATGGATTCTTTCCTTGAAAAATTACAGGAAACAAGGAGAAAAATCATCATCCTAATCGAGGGAAAGGTCCCTCTACACCAAATCAAAGCAAGTAATGAATTTGGTCTCCTGGAATTGCAGAGGACTGGGACATTCTACGAAATTCAATGCAGTAAAAGATCTCTTATCAATAGAGAAACCAGATATATTCATGATCCACGAGACCAAAATTAATGAACAAGAAATAAGAAAAATTATTTAAAAATTAAGGAATTATGATGGCTCAACTCTTTAAGCAACTGGGGCATCAGGAGGAATTTGTACAATGTGGAGAAAGGATAAATGGGAACTGCAACATCAGCAAAAAGACCAACATTGGATCAAAACAAATTTAAGAAACAAATTAACTGATTTGCAAATTTGCCTTTACAATGTTTATGCTCCAAATCACTACAGAGATAAAGAGTCATGTTGGAAATCCCTCAAAGAAAATTTACTTTAGGATCAAAACAAAAGAATTATAGTAGGAGGCGATTTAAACTTGGTTCTGAATGTTGAGGAGAAATTTGGAGGTTCTTTTCATGTTGACCCATCTCGGGACACCCTTGAAAGTATTATAGAATGCCACAATCTATTGGACATTCCTCCAAAGAATGGGAAATACACTTGGAATAATAAAAGGGTTGGTAAAAGAAATATAAAAGAGAGGTTGGATCGAATCTTAATACATGACATTATTATAGCAAAAGTCAGCTCTATATCATCAAAAATCATCCCCTCAGCAGCCTCTGACCATAAACTAGTGGCAATCATCTTAGGGACAATCGAAAATTTGGGCCCCTCGCATTTAGATTTAGTCCCTCTTGGAACAAAAAAGAAGAAGTGAACCAAATTATAGCAACAACCTGGGCACAAAAAATCACAGGTTCACCAAACTATGTGTGGGAAACGAAACTAAAAATTGTGAAAAATGATCTAAAAGCTTGGGCAAAAAAATAATCACAATGAACCACAGAAAAGAAAGGAAGAATTGCAAAAATAAATGGAAATAGTTCAGAAAAAAATACAAAATGCATGGAAGACACAAAAGAGAACCAACTGAAGGAGAAATAACTGCAATAGGGAATCTATAGAAACAATAGAAAAGAGGAAGAAGAATGGAGCCTCAAATCCAGAAATCTTTGGATACAAGCTGGGGACAAAAACATTGCATTCTTCCATAACACAACAAAGATGAGAAGAATAATAAATCAGATTGACACAATAAAAGGTGAAGGAGAACAAGAGATCAAAGGGAAAGAGGCACTTAAGAAAGAAGCACACAACCATTTCAAAAACCTACTAACAGTTGAGCCAATAAATCTATACTTCGAGAGCTTCATAAAGCACATTCCAAAAAGGATAAATGAAGAAACAAATTTAGAACTCTTGAAAGAGGTTGAAGAAAGTGAGATTCAAACAATTGTATGGAGCCTCTAGCCTGATAAAGCTCCCGGACCAGATGGTTTTTCAATAGCTTTCTATCGCTTCAATTAGGCCATCATCAAAAAATATCTCATAAGAATGATTAGAAATGTCTTCCAAAAAAGAAGATGGGAGGCTATACAAACTCGACCTTCCTAGCCCTCGTCCCAAAAGAAGCAAGACCTTCAACTTTCAATCGATTTTGGCCTATCTCGTTATGCAATTCATCATATAAAATCATCACCAAAATCCTTGCCAACCGCATAAAACCTCTCCTAACCAATTTAATCTCAGAAAACCAAGGCAGATTTGTTCCCAACAGACAGATCATGGATAATATCATGATCGTTCAAGAAGAATTGCATTCTAGTTTAGCAAGAAATGAGCAGGGCTTCATTATAAAACTTGACATGGAAAATGCTTTTGATAGAGTCAATTTGTCTTTTTTATCAGTTGTTCTCAAAAAAATTGGCTTCACTATTGAGTTTATAGAAATAATAAAATCATGTATTCTTGGCTCGTGGATAGCTCCTCTCATCAATGGAAGGTCGATTGAGTATTTTCAAATATCTCAAGGATTGAGACAAGTTTTCCCATTGTCTCCCTTCCTCTATATATTAATGGTAGACTCGTTGAGTAGAAATCTTGAACATTGCAGAAGAAATCGCACCCTAACAGGTCTATCAATAAGCTCTGGAATCAAAAGCATAAATCACTCCCTTTTTGCAAACAACACACTTCTAATGGGAGGAGCTTCTTGTATAGTTGCTCAAAGATTCAAAAAATCCCTAGATAGTTTCATGGAAGCATTAAGAGGTCTACTCAATAATAAAAAGACAAGAATTTATGGATGGAATGCACCATCCCACACCATCCAAAGAATTGAGAAAATTCTGGAGATCCCCCTCCAGGCACGATGGAACCACTTCTTGTATTTGGGACTACTTGTGTCAAAAGAAAATATGAAATCAGAATTGTGAACAAAATACATCAAGAAAATGAAAAAAAAATTAAAAAAAATACAAAATTGGGGAATGATCTCGCTTAATCTAGCTGGTAGAGTAACTCTAATCAAGTCAATGCTGACAACTCTTCCCATTTATCAATTTGCAGCAATTTTAGCCCTGGAAAGTATTCACAAACAAATCGAATTAACCATAAGGAGCTTCCTTTGGCAAGGAGGGAAATCAGAAACAAAAAAATTCAGCCTCATAAAATGGGAACAAGTTACTTCACCCTATGAGAAAGGAGGACTCTCAATAAGACTTCCGGGACTAATGAATTTGGCCCTAGGAGCCAAAATAGCTTGGAGACTCATTACTGGGGACAATTGCTGGTGGAAGAAGGTGCTGGAATCCAAATACCTGAACCACTCTCGCTCCTCCCTCCTCTCAGAGAAAACTCCAATCAGGCCCTGCACCCAAATGTGGAAACTTATCAAAAAGGTCCTACCTCTCATCAAGGAGAACACTTCAAGACTGCCAGGGAATGGTCGAGAGATAAATATATGGGAAGACAGTATAATGGGAAAGCCCCCTCTTTCCACTCACCCAGAAGTTCAAAGGTTAAGAAGGTGGATGAGCTCAAAAGGGTTATGTACACTGGAGTCAATATCACAATGGGATCAACATGACAGCACATGGAAAGAATGGAAGACACCTGATTTACCTCAAAATCTCAAACAATAGTGGGACTCTTTTATCTCTCTTCTCAAAGGAGCAACCCCAATCAATCAAGAAACCCAAGACTCCTTTATATGGGATCCTTTTGGAGGAATTAGGACTGGTCTCCATGGAAATCGGTTTGGAAAATTGAAAGCCTTCCAAAAATAAAAATGTTTATTTGGACTCTTTTAAAAGGAAAAATCCTTACAGCTGATAATCTTTGAAAAAAATGATTCTTTGTTCCCTCTCGATGCCCTATGCATCTCAAGGCAGAAGAGAGCATCCAACACCTCTTCCTTGATTGTAACTTTGCAAAAGAATGTTGGACTCTTCTTGTAAGCCCCTTGGAACTAGATGTGAACCTATCCTGGCCCTTCAATGAGTTTTATTTAGCATGGAAAAATGAGTATCCTTATTCTCTCAAAAATAAGAACACCATTAAAGACATGGCACAAGCATACCCTCCTTCCTCTGCTGGAAAATATGGCTCACAAGGAACAAACAAATATTCTAGAACTATAAGCCAGAAGTCAGCAAGGTGCTCTCAAAAGCATGGGGATTAGCAACATAATTTCTATCAGCTAAAGGAACAAAAAAATAGACCTCAATCAACTTCAACAGGAAGAAAGAACGTGGATCAACTACACAAACAGCGAGCCTAAACTGTCAAACACAACCAAAAGGAAAGTTGTCCATAAGAGCTGGAAAATCCGATTAAAAGAGGAAGAATTCATCCTATGGATGAATGCTCTTAATAGACCGTGTCTTTTCTTTGACAGAGCATCAAAGTCAAACCCGGTGAAAGCAAGTGCAGGCAGCATTCTTGTTGACCAAGGCAGGATTAACTCCATCACTTTTGATTGGGGATTAGGGACAACCTCAAACAAGGTTGAGGCATATGGACACCTTTTGGGAGAAAAACTTTTAAAAAATGAATATTATGAACCCAATTATTCTGGGAGACTTCTCTATCCTCATTCAAGCCATGGTCAAGAAGACCAATCCGAAAAATGCAGTGTTGAGCCAAATTACAAATAGGATCAGTCAACATCTAAAAAACTTGGGACTGGTCACCTTCATGCATATCTTAAGGGATAGTAACAAAATTGCAGAAATTCAAGAAAATAAGGTAGTGGCGCGACCTATAGGAGAAGCAAGCATTGAAAATGATTTTTTTTCTATCAATACCATAATCACTCCTCCCTCCTCTCAATCCAATCAAAGTCATACCATAACCTGGATTAGCTTACATTAATATCCGCACATTTCTTATCAAATTTGAGACATAATCTCATTCAAATATTTGTTGTTTATTCTCTTTGCCCAAGCTAGATTATCCTGACTGACTACACCCCTCATTCTCTCGTGATCTCCCATTGTCCTTCTGCCACTTGTTGCCTCCCCTCTTGCTCTCCTACTTATCCTCTCCCTTCACAACTCATCACACTCCATCCCTTCGTAATTATTCTCCCCTCAACCCCAACCTCTGCTCTGTCTTATCGGCCCTCCATATGTTCTATCCCCCTGTCTCTCTCTTGCACTGTGCCTCATTTCCTTTTGTTAGCTTAAGGCAGGTTGTATCCTTTGCCTTGAGCTTCCCAGCTCTTCGTAGTCTATCGAGTTCTCTATTTATGTTGGCAATCCTGCTGAAAGGTTGCAACTCCATTTAGTCTCTTATTTCTCTGCAATCACTTGTTGTTTTGATCCCTCCTCTGTCGAGGAGCCTTTTTCCTCATAATTACAGTGAAAATTGTGCAATGCTCTTCATTCTCTATAAAGAGAACATGCATCCTTTCAATCAAGCATCCAAGAATGAGAAATGTGTCTACTGCAGAACCAACAAGTATATGATTGACCAGTTGAGAGAAACAGTCAGACAAATTTGGTGTCAGTCAAAGACAAAAAATGCTTTCTAATGGGAAGACTTGCCAGTAAGAACTCAAAAATTGAAGCTCTTAACAATCGGTGTGCATATCTGGAGGAATCAATCACATTCCTAAAAGGAATCCTCACCAACTAGATTGGAGAAAATTCAGTCTCTGGGGATAAAAGCAACAATAGTAAGCCAAAAGAAGAACCCTCTGTAAATCAAAAATAGGATCTTTTTGTAGTTTTTACCTTGTATCAGCTACTACAACTCAAGTTTTATCTATTTAGTTTCTATGAATTGTAGATGTCAAGTTTTTTTGCAGCAGTTTGTAAGAATCTACAAGCAGTCAGTAGTTGGAAAACTGGGAACTTATGAACTCAACATCTCAGCTGATTGGGATGGTGCTCTCTCTTTGCCTTCCCTCTTAGTCTGGCTGACTCCAAAAAACCATGTAATGGGAGCTTGCTCCTTTCTCTTTTTTGAATAGAAAAACCAATCACCGACTTCGTTATATATATATATATATATATATATATATATATATATATATATATATATCGAAGATTGAGATTTGTCTCTAAAGTAGTTATGCTATTTTCCCCTTTTAATTAAATTAATTAATGGGCAAATGTCATATGAAATGAGTTATGATTTTTTGAACACATGTTATTGATAAGCCATGGTATTGACCCATGATATCATAACAAAGTCTATTTATAGATTAAGAATCTCATGATAAATTAAAGGTGAATCTTTATGGTTAACCAGTATATATCCATCTTAAGCATGGATCTAGCATGCACCGATAGGGATCAAATCTATGTTCATTGTTTAAATAGTATTTTTGAATAATATACAAAGTACATAACTTAAGTTTATAAGTCCAAAAAATTTGTATTGGATTTTAAGAAAATTTGACAAAAAAATTATACCTAAAAAGGGACCAAAATGTAAGATAGTGAAACTACTTCACACATTTTAACCATAAAAACTTATTTTTTCAATTGCTTTATATGAGATATATACATACTTTTTTTAAACAATATATTGTATATACATAGTTGACATTAAAATATTTTACTTAATTTGTACATTGAGACATTATATTTAAGGACTAAATTGTCTACATTAAAATGGCTTTTTTTGTTATTAATGTATTTGTAAAAATACATCAACATTACTTAATCCCCATATTAAAATATTTTATTGAGGATCTACATTGGAAAAAAATTGTTATTATAAATACTTTTATTTTTAAATGTTACATATTAATTTTATATTAAGAATTGAATGAATTATACATCTCCCTCTTATTATCTGTATTAGGAAGTAATTGATATTTTTTATTTTTATTTTTTAATTTCAATTACTTTTATCTTTTGGACATTGAATATTTTATGATATACAACATTTAAATATTTTCCTGTAACATTTTCTTTCAATATATATCAACCTAAATTAGTTAACATAAATTTTGAAATAGTTTGTTTAAATCTTGTGCTGAAATATTTTTTTAAAGTAAAAGGTTTAAACATTTAAACATTTTTGAAATATTTTATTTATGAATAAGAGTGAAATATTTTTACCACATTGAGTTGTAATATCAAAAAATCTAGTAATTAATATTCATGTTTTTATAATTCTTTTAATTAAAACTTTCATATTCATTTTTGTTTCTTTTATCATAGCTGACATTGCTTTTCTATTTAGAGAATAATTTATTTTTATTTTAAGTAGGATGTCAACTCCACATTTAGCATAGACGAAATTACTCGTAGAATGTACCTCGGCCTAATAATCTTAAATGTTTTTGCAATAAGTATGAATGTTTAATTTATATATTGATCCAAGATGTCAATATTGGTGCAATATTGAAACCAAGGTGAAAAAAATAATAATAACTATTCCTTACCACTAAAACTATGCCAACTTTGACAATTTTTATTATTTTAAATAAAATTATAACAATTAATTTTTATGATTTTTTTAAATTTTAGTGATGAGATATACAATAAAATAAGTAATATAAATTTAAATTGATCGATATTTACCATTTATTTACTTTATATTATTGCACTCATATCTATCTAAAAATAGATATAATAAGACAAAATAGAAATCATCCGTTGAATATATAAATACTATATTAAAAATGATAAGACAAAATAGAAATCATATTTTGAATATATAAATATTTTATTAAAAAAAAAACAATTATGGAGACCTTTGTAATAGGACGTGAAACCAACCACTCGAGGTGACATTAAAGAGAATAAATTTTACTCGAATAACTAGAAACAAGTTTTTCTTCTTCTTTATTATTATATTTTTTAATAAATTTAAAAATAATATAAATAAAATATATTTTAAATAATTAATTATATTAAAATTTTAAAAATATTAATAAATTATTATTTTTTAAATTCGGGTTTCTGTGATTTAAATAAATTAAGAAAAGTTTGTTTTTGTTAGAAATTATATTTTTTTATGTGATTTTTACTAAAAAAATTTAATAAATTATTATTAGTAATCGTACTAGATGTTGCAAAGAAAACGTAAGTATTATCTTTATTATTGTTTATGGTATCATATTTTTATTTTATACATTTCTCTTATATGATTTATGTAGAAAGATTTTTATTAATAAATTATTACTAGCAATTGCACCAAATGTTGCAAAGGAAATGATGTAAGGCATAACTAACTATTATCTTCCTCAACAAAAACATAATTATTATATTGATCATTGTTACCGTAACATATTGTTATTTTATTTATTATCATTTCCTGTGACAGAGCACACTATGTCACACATCTATACCCCTTCAAACTCCTTTGAATTGCATGCTTCGAAAAGAAAATAAAATGATAATTTGAGTAGACTTACACGAAGAGGGAATAAGATCTTCTCTAGGATCTTATTCCAGTATGGGGTTTAATTACCCTATATGAATAAACCTTCAATCTAGAAATATAAGCAAATAACTATAACCATGTATTAACTGAGTTCGAGCTTATAGAACAGAGAGTCAAATAGAGATGAAAAGTTTAGTTATTCTCTCTCTCCAAGGCACCTTCCATCCAACTGGCAGTCTAGTTCGATAACCACTGCGTAGTCCATCTTTGATTTCCTCTTGGGTTTTTGTAATAGCTCGACTGTAAACTGCCCTTGGGGTAACAACACAGAACTGTAAATGTACTTGTGGGCATCATGTACCGGCATGGCATCTGCGTAATTTTCTTGAATTAGTTTGTCCATTATCTCCCCTGTCTCTGCATTTGAAACTCGAGGCCCATGGATGTGAAAGGTGTAGCATAATATTTGCTTCAATGGTTGAAATTCAACCAAGAAGCTATTTGCACGCAGGCATATAGTCACAAGTCCGTTTGTTCCTCCTTTGTCAGGCCTTTCCACAGGTGTCGCGCTCCAATTAACACCCACGGAAAGAGAATTACTCAGAATGGGAGTGGTCATTGCCGGAACCAAATGTCCACCGTCAAGTTTGAATCATGCTCATTTGTTCCAATCCAATTAACCTCAAAGTGCATAAATCAAATTAAGCCTTTTCACGCAGTAACTTTTAATGAATAAAGCTTCACAACGCCATAATAACCTTACCTGGAAGCACTTCATCATTGTCTGGATGTGCTCCTTCCTCTGTCTCTGGATGTGCTCCTTCCTCTGTGTCTATTGTGTGCCTATTTGATTTGCTCACTCTGTCATCACTCGTGCTCACAATGTGAAGATGTGTTTGTTTTGTGCTCACTCGAATCTTTAGGCGAAGACGATACAATGACTGCATTGTAACTCAGTATCGGTTCCAAGAAAGAAGAAGTGAATTTCATATACCCGTCTAATCATGCCGCGTCGCGAGTCTTATAACTAAATGTATAACTAATCTAATACCAATCAAATTAATCAAATGGCTCAATCTATTTTATTCATCTAACACCTAAATTAAAAGCACGCAAATATACACATAACCTAAGAAAATAATCTTTAAAAAAACAAAAAACAAAAAAAATTTATATATTTATTTTACTTTTATTTATATATAACTTTTTAAATATATAAATAAAATTTACAATAATAATAATAATTGATGCGCTCGGCCTCCAACAAATCTTTCTTCCATCGATGTAACATTAACGTACACATAATTCTCTCTCTCTCGTTGACAAAGTCTCTTCCCATCTCTCTCATATATCAAACAAAATAGAACTCATCTTTTGAATATGTACTTCGTTGTTAAAAGTGTAAAGTGTCATTTGTGCATTTTTATATGGGCTCATTACTAGAATTCAAGGTTGCAATGTAATAGTTGTGAGGAAATGATTTTACGATGTGACACATAGCGTCTATGGGCATTGTTGTTTGTATTGATTTTGTTAGAAAATAACATTGCAAAGGCATTTTATCATTAAATTTGTATGGGAAACACATCATTTAAATTTGTATGGGAAACACATCATTTACATTGTTTTAAGGAATCGTTACATTTTATGATAAAATAAACATGAGGAACATTATAAGTTTTATTATTGTTTTGTTTTTTAAAAGTAGTTTAGATTATTACTATTGAATAATGAATTGTTGTATTATATTTTTATATTTTTTTTCTAAGTAATACTATTCTATTGATTTGAAACAAAATAAAAATACAGCGAGGTTTCGGCCTCTGCGGTACTGAACAGAGTTTTGTAAAAAAATATCACAGTCTAAACGTGACTGCCCAACAAGGGGAAACCAGTCCGTGTGAACACTAGAAAAAGCCCACGCAGGGGTCTCGAGTTTTAACATAAAAATGCCCGCACAAGCAAGCAGACCATGCCAGAGGGAATGATAAAAAACAAAACACAGGAGAAAAACCTCAAACTGCAGCTCTTGAAGCCTTCAGCGAGCGGCAAAGCGACACCTGGCAACCAGGTCATCAGTCAGGATGGACCCCCTGGATGTCATCTGGAGGGGGCTCTTCTACAATGCGACACGCGTACTCGTACCAGTCATCATCCTCTACTGACGTGCCGCGCGGGATGCCACCAGCTGTTTGTATGCCCGCTGAGCTACCCTCGGCTGCATGCTTGCCAGACGTGTCGCCTAGGTCGCCACTAGTTGCCTTCGTTCCATCTGCACTGTCGTCGATGGCATGCCTGCTTCCAACCAGCTCCTCGCCATGTAGAGTGCCAATTTTCTCAACCATCTGCTGCTTGCCTGGGTCACGATCTTCCCTATTCCACTAAGCGTCCCTTTGCTGCTCGTCGCTGCTCCTTGTCTGAGCTTCCTGCGGGTTGATTTCCTCACTAAAGGTAATGGTAACAGTGGCAATGACTATTGGTCGAGGCAGAGAACTATGAAAGCGGATTGGGCTGTATGTTGAGAGGGATGAGGGGGGAGGGGAAGATTGGTGGTTTGGGTAGAAGCATTCCCTCTACGGGCGCCATGGGCCTGTGACCTTCCTCTGCCACTGCAAGTAGAGGAGTATCTTCCAGAGAAGGGACCATGGGAGTGAGTAATAGAAGGGGAAGAGGAAGGAGAAGCAGGTTCAGGGCTGGGCATAACGGGGGGGCGAATGCTTCCACCACAACTACCTCCTCTTCTACTACGCATTCGGTGGCGAGTGCGTGCCATGACTGTGTTAATATCAGAGTTGTCAATTGGGGATGCGGAGGGATTTCTGGGACTGGAGTGGCTGTTCAGAAGGAAAACAGAGGGATTCTAAGCACAATTCAACTCACTGTGTGTCGTTTGGGAGAAGTGATAACCATTTCCCAAATCCACACAGCAGAGTAACCAACAACGTCTGCCAGTGATGGTGCGAGAGCTCGGCTCTGCGGCTTGAGGGGGGCATGAGTAGTTTATCAGGGGAGGGAAGGATGTATTGTGGCTTGAGGAGGCCATAGCCTTATGCGTGCTGCAGATTTCTCGACTTGAGCACCAGAGTAATGGTGCCTGCAAGTCGATAGTTATTTTCCATAAATTGGCCTGGAAGGGGACGTGGGTGGCCATGTGGCCAAGCCGCCTACCGTCCTTCAATCTAATCGCCATTAATTGCATCATGATCACCCACATCCGGGTGTGCCTCTTCATTCTGTACCAATTCATTGCAATCCTGTATCTGTGAAGTGGTGGCAATTGTGTTGATTGTACCTGTTTGTAGAGTCTGTTCACTATCAACCCCTATGTTAGCCAATAGATCAACCACTTTGTTGCCATCTCTTTGGATATGTTTGAAGGTGACTGCTTTGTTGGTGGAGAGTCATTTTTCGATGAGCTCTAATCTTTCTGCCAATCTCCAGCTTCTGACCACTTTGTAAGCCGGGGTCCCCTGTAGAATCTGATTGACCATGTTTATGAGAATCTGAGAGTTGCCTTCAATTATTAGGGGGAAGAAACTGTGATGTTGAGCTAAAGGAAGCCCCTGCCATAGCCCTTCTAGCTCTGCAGAGTTATTCATATCCCAACCAATTGAGCCTAGGAAGATTAAGAAAGGTTTGCCTCTATGATCCTTGAATGCTCCTTCGTAGCCTGCTTTGCCTAGGTTACCTTTGGAAGCTCCATCGAAGTTTAATTGGATTACATTATGGGGCGGAGGGAGCCATTTTTTTGGTATATTGTGGTGTAAAGAGAATTTACTATGTTTTTCCTGTACCTGGTTCAGCCGAAGATTCCAGTTTGTCCATATGTTCTGCTCCTGTGGAAGGGAAGGAAAGTCCTCTTCATACCAAGTTTGGAGCATTAATGTTTCCTGAAGGTTTTTTTAAACATTGTTCCATAGGACTTCTAATGGTGTAGATTGGTCTTTGAAGATGCAGTGATTTCTTTCTTTCCACATAGTCCACATGAGAAAAACTGGGATGATTTTCCATAAAGAGTTTAACAGTTTACTCTTATACGGATTGATTGCCCAACTACGTATGGTGTTGGTAATGTCCTCTTTAATTCTTCCTTCTTTTTGGCATCTAAAACTTTCTTTTTCCTAGAGTCTGTTTGCCAAAGGGAAAGAGTTCATGAGATGCAAAATGGTTTCTTCTTGTTGTTTACAGTTGGGGCAAATGGAGGGCCCACGGAAACTTCTTTTCCTTAGATCATCCCAAGTGAGTATTTTGTTTTGACATAACAACTAGAGGAAAGTAGAGACTTTTGTCCATATGTTGGGGGACCATAGTTCGTCCCATAGAGGATCCTTGATTGTTTGATTGCCAAAATGTAGTTTGTAAGCCTCTTGAGTGGTGAAAGTTCCTCGTGCATTGTAACCCCATATTATTATATCCTTCTTGTCAGAAAAACGAATTTTTCTATTAAGAAGCTCTACCTCCAAATGTTTTTGAATGGACTTTGTGCCTTGCCTGATGATGTGGGCCATGTTTATCCATTGTCGGTATCCCTGCATGAGAGTAGGCATCCAGTGTTTGCTAACCTTATCCATCTGATGCTCTTCCCATTCCTGTATTTGGTGGGGTTTGATCAGGTCCCTCAGCTTAGGTCTTTGCTGCCATGAGTCATCCCAAAAACGTGCATGGTTGCCATCCCTTATTTCCCAGAAACTATGCTGTTGGATTATGTCTTTGTGCTGGCTAGTCGCATTCCAAATTAAGGACCCTTTGCCTACTTCTATGAATCGAATTAACTCATCTGTTGGTCGGTTGTTTGCATATTTGGATGTCCAAAGGATGTCCCAGGGAGTATGTGGCACAGAGATCCATTTCCACCATAAACGTGCTCCCATGACTGCATTACTGTGTTGAGGATCATGGAGCCTGGTTCCCCCTGAAATTTTTGTAAGGCAGACCATAGCCCATTTAACTAGTGCCCATTTTCTATTTTGTCCCGAGGATCCCCATAAAAAATTCCTCTAAAGAATTTTGATTTTCTTAAGCACCCATTTAGGTGCTGCCAGTACTGAAAAAAGATAAAGAGGCATGGATTATAGGACAACTTTGACTAATACTAGACGACTGCCATATTGAGGGCTCTATAAGTCCATGAGGAAAGGCGAGCTTCCAACTTCTCCAAGAGCAGATGCCATGTAGAATGCTTTAAAGCAGAGTCAGTCATAGGTGCACCCAAATATTTATAGGGGAGAGTAGCAACTGTGAATCCAAAAATGCGAGCTATGGAAGTTTGAGTGATGGAAGGGGTATGAAAAAAAAAGATTTGGGATTTTGCATTATTAATGTTGGCACTAGAGGCCTCAGAGAACTCATTTAGGAGGGATTTTATTTTGAGGGCTTCTTGAACCGAGGGATGGCCAAACAGCATGTTATCATCCACAAATTGTTGATAGGTAAAGGCAAGGGTGTTGGGGAAGTAGAGACCTCTGAGCTGCTGGGACTGAAGATATTTTTTGATACTTCGTCCAAGCCCTTCTGCCATTAAAGCAAACAGATATGGGGAAAGAGGATCTCCTTGTCTAATTCCTTTAGAAGGATGAAAGGGAGTGAAAGGGATACCATTGACCAGAATGGAGAAAAAAGTGGAGGATATAAAACTCATCACCCATCTAACCCAAGGAGGGGAGAATCCAAAGGCTATCAGCATCTTTTGAATGTAAGTCTTGCTTAATTTATCGAAAGCTTTTGAAAGGTCAATTTTTAGGAGCATACCTTCTTTTTTGAGCTGCTTCAGGGAATGTATAATCTCATGGGTGAGAATGATGCCATCTGTGATTTGCTGACCTTCCACATACCCCGATTGCTCTGGCGAGATGAGTAAAGGTAGCAGTGGCTTCAATCGAGAGGCAATAACTTTAGATATGATTTTGTAAATGACATTACAGAGAGCGATAGGGCTGAATTTGTCTAGAGTCAGATATTGTGCTTCTTTGGGGATAAGGGCAATAAAAGTCACGTTCAGAGAGGGAAGCATCCATCGAGTAGTCCAGGATTCCTCAAAAACCTGCCAGACTTCCTCTTTAATGAGATCCTAGTAGTTGTGAAAGAAATTTGAAATAAAACCATTAGGGCCAAGCGCCTTTCCTTCCTTGAGTTGTCGCATCGTATACTGTACTTCCTGTAAATATATCGGGCGAAGGAGGAGCTAATTGTGTTCTTCTGTTATGATTTTCGGAATGTTCTTTATAATCTTCTCTATCACTGGTTGTCGATCGACTTGTGGTTCTTTGTGCACCTGTTTGAAGTAAGTAAGAAGCTCTTGTTCTATGTCTTCATGGTTCTCCAAATGCTCTCCTTGCTGACTTTGAATGTAAGTGATGTTTTTGTGCATTCTTCTCTAGATGGTAGTGCAATGAAAAAATTTTGTATTTCTTTCTCCCTCCTTAAGCCATCTGATTCTAGATTTTTGTTTCCAGAGTATTTCCTCTTGCTTTTATCTTTCTGCCATTTGTGTCTGAAGGAGCTTTTCCTGCTCTGAGAGTGCTTCGGTTCTTCCCTCAGTAATGATTGTCTGCTGGATTCTTTTCATTTCCTAATCTAGAGCATTCTGAGCTTGGAAGATATTTCCAAAGGTTAGTTGATTCCACTGCTTGATGTTCTTTTTGAGATGTTTGAGTTTTTGTTGGAATTGGTACATTTTTGAACCTTCCGGGGGGCTGAAGCTTTTCCAAACTGTATTTATTAGGTTGTTGAAGTCTAGATGCATCAACCAGAAAGCTTTAAAGTGAAAGGGTCTCCGTGTGTTGCTCCCTGGTCTTTGCCATTGGAGCGAGATAGGCCAGTGATCTGAGCTTGTAAGAGGTAAGATCGAGGCAGAGAGATCTCCTCCAAGATGGATGGCATTGTCGGAAAGCAGAAATCTATCCAGTCGAGAGGCAATTTGTTGGGTGCCAGCTCTTCTATTATTCCAAGTATAGACTCCATTATTGAATGGCATATCTATAAGCCAGTTATTTTGGATGAAATTCTTTAAATGGATTCTTTCACTATCCAATTTATTCCTGCCTCCACTTTTTTCTTCCAGTTTAGTAATCATATTGAAGTCTCCTCCTGTGATCTAGAGTGGATGTGTTTTGGTGGAATTGATCAGAGATAATGTATTCAGAATGTCTATCTTATGCATTGCCTCCTGGGGAAAGTATACATTGGTTAGGTGACCATGCACATTTGTCCCTATTATATGGAAGGTGGCTTGAATGAAATGCTTACTCGCATGGATATTAGTAAGCGTGATAGCTCGTTCATCCCAGGCTATTGCTAGTCCTCCTGAAGCTCCTAAGGCATCCACTGCTATTGCTTGACTGCCTGGCCATGCTTTTGCAAGGGTTTGACCAAGTGTGGTAGAGTTACATTTTGTTTCTTGCATGAAGAATATTTGGGGTTTCTCCTGCTGAATCATGTTTTTTATCATTCTGTATTTCCCAGGGTTGTTTAGCCCTCTTATATTCCAAGATGTGAGCTTCATGTTTCATTATTGGGTAGGGGACTGTAATATTTTGTAAGCTTGGAATATCTTCCTAATTCCACCAGCATTTCCCCAATACGGATGGTTCTTTGGAGGTTTATTTTCCTTCCCCATTTTTTATTGTCTTTAGGAATGTTTTTTCCATCCCATTGACTTCCGGGTTGAATGCCTAAAGATCTTTGTTGTTGTGCTCTGGAAAGGATGACTTCCAAATTTTCCAACTGTCTTTCTGGGATCCTGTCAAATTATTTTTTTCTGCAAGCTTGTTCCAATCCTAATATGTCCAGATCTCCTATGTCTATACTTTCAGGCTCTTCTTCCATATGCTTGGCCTCGCTACTTTCCTCTACTAAGTCTATTACAACAGTGGTTTCTTGCTGCAAAATTTCTATGTCCATGCCATGAGATTTCCGGATCCGTATCAGATTGGGTGAGGAGGTGGTTAGATCTATGGATTGTGAATGATTTTGGGTTTGCCCTGAGCCTAAGGGGTTGAATATGGGTGGTGCCTTAAGAGGCTCCTCAGAGGGTAAGGGGAACTCCTTGGCAGTCAACTCCAGTTGAGCTAAGATCTCAAAGCTATTACTGGTGGGTGGCATTAAAGTTTTGGCGGAAGGCTTCTTGGGATTTGATGCAAGTTTTTTGTGGTTGTTTTTGTGATTGTTAGCCTTGGCGAAACCCTCAGAATCAGGTTTTTCTGAGGGGGTATAAGTCGGGGGTTTCAAATTAAATGGGCATTCACGAAAGAGATGGCCAAGGGCATGACATTTTCTGCATCGAAATGGGACATGTTCATAATCTATTGACTGAATCCACTCAAAATCATCATGGTATAAACTTACTGCATCCGAAAGATCTTTGCTTAGATGCGTATAGACACAAATGCGGGCGTAGGAAGTATATCTTCTGAGTTTTGTCTCCTCTGCAATTTTGATGAACTCCCCCGGTCCATTTCCAATATCTTTCAGAGAGTCTTCATCCCAGTACTCCAATGGAAGGGAATAAAGACTGATCCATACTGGTGCCCAACTTAGGTCTTCTTTGTCTGGGTTGAGTCTCTCAATCCAGTCTCTCAAGTAAAGGCCCGCTGCATTGAAGAAGTATGGCCCTCCATCGATGTCCTTATTTTGATCTTCTATATAGTTGAAAACTGCCGTGAAAAAGCCCTTTGGTCCTAGCTACAAGTTGATGTACCCTTTTGGTTTCCATTTGGTTGCAATCCAACCATACAAGGCTTTCTTTGTGGGCTAGAAGTCGATAAATTTCCCTATTAAAGCATGATCCTTCATGTATTGGATTTGGGTATTGATTCTTTGACTCGGTAGCTCAATCTTAGGTCTTTCAGCTGCGATAGGTTTACAGGTGGCCGATGTTACTTTGGGAACCTCATTTCCTCCTGTGTTATCTGTCTGCGCAAAAGGAATCATTTCCTCCTCTTCCTGGGGCTTTTTCCCATCATTTTCTGTGTGCATCTGAGTATTTTCTTGATCATTGGGGGGAGGCGTCGTGTCCTCCCCTTGGAGGTTATCCATGACTTGTACTCTATTCTTTGTCATGTATTACTGCTCGTATTGCTAGAGAGTTATTACCGTGACGCCGTGGTCTGTGTGGGTCTGTCATTGCAGGGTCTGACAAAAACCCTATACCACCATCGTTTCCTCCAGAGCTCCTCAGTTGTATCTCCTGTATTATATTTTTATATTATTAATATTGAATTGTTGTATTATATTATTTTATTTTATTTATGTATGGGTTTAAAGTTCATTTTTTTAAGTTATTATTTATTTAATGTTATTATTGTGATGTATTAAAGTTATTTAAAGTATTTATGGTGAGAGGATGTAGCGCATCTCACTTGCTATCATCAGCTTCACATTCTCTACATAATGTGGGGTGATTGGACAACAGAGAATTCACATTCAATGTAGCCTTAGGTATAGAAACCGAGGTTAATTTCGCAAGGGTTATTCAACCTATCACATGATTGAACTCTAAGAGGAGTGGAGTTTAGTTGAGACATAAGAGGGAACTCATGTCTAGCAGTGATGGTCTGTGAGCGCAGTCATCCTAGGTGAGGAGGAAGAGGAAGAGACTATCAACCTATGCCTCCATGGCATGGTCTAGAAGTATAACGGTTTGATGAGGACCTTTTGTTATGCATCACACGAATCATTGTTGAGATGGAAGCAAAAGAGATAAGAAACACAAGTGATGGTCGTTTTGCATTGAAGAACTTGCTTGGATGACAGTTGAGAGACCAGGAAGACGTTCTGAGGGTGGTGGGGAACCGAATCATTAATTTAGTATTTCAACTTGTCTAAGCTAGATATGCATTGTGTGTTTTGGTTGGTGTTATGGGAATTCAGTTCCCTCCACCACCCTCGCCTCTTGTGCCTTCTAATTCCTTGGATAGCTCGGACTCCTCTTCTTCAAGTCCTCTGAACTTGGTATCTCAAGGTGAAAAACTGCCCAGTCCTAAGAAGCTAGAGCTTACAAGAAGGGAGGAGAATATCTCTAAAAAATCAAGACTATTGGGCAATGATGGGAAGGAGTGGGCCACTAACAGTAGGGCAGCAATAAATGACAAGCAAAAGGAATATATATTGCAATAGGATGCAGACCCCAGCTTCATAAGAATGCTAGTGGAGTGGGAAAGACCATCATGGTTGAAGGAAGGCCAGGACGATCCCTTCAGTTAATTCTCAGCATGTACAGGAGCACTATCAGGAATTAGGAAACATTTTTTCAATCTCTTTTGTTTCCTTTTGCATGTTATATCTATTTTTGTTGTTAAAATTTGATTTCAAGACACTTGGGGAGACCATCTGGTTTCCCATTTATGGGAATATAGTCTTCCCCGGATTTGGCTTAGTGCTATTTTCTAGTTAGACATGTTTTTGTTTCTTGAAAATTTTTAATCCAGACAAGGTCTGTCGACGATTCTACATGCTTGTACTCTATGTAAATTTTCAGTAGTCTAAAGAATTTTTTCTTTAAAAAAAGTTGCATCATATCAGCATCACATGTATGTTATTTTAGTGTCAATATTACAATATAATTGTTAATGATAATTAGGTTATTATTATTATTACTATTATTTTCATGAAATATATATCTCAAGAAAATCTACCAAGCATTTTTCATGGTTGTAATGATGGTATTTAGGGTAAACTAGATTTTTCAAAGTTCAAGGCTAATACAAAAATATACCTATTAAGAGATGAGTGTGTCATTTATAGAAATTGATAACACGTCTCTTAACCATCAAAGGTAGACTCAATTGATAGCTATTATTATTATTATTATTGTGTTGTTGTTGTTGTTGTTGTTAGCACGATCATATAAATTAAATGTCTAGTAAATGTCGATAGACAACAATCCATAATAAACATCAAAACACTTGCTTTATCATACTTCTCAAGTTGCTAAAATTAAAAAAGAAAAGAATTAACTAAATTATATATATATATATATATATATATATATATATATATATATATATATATACATTTAAAAAAAAAAAAACTTATAACAAAATTCTTAATCATTGAGATTCACCCCCACTTTATCAAGTAGATTACCAATATGTAAATAAGCTTTGTTACAATACCATGGCTTATCAATACCACATGCCCAAAGAAACCATAACTCATATGATATTTTTTTAATTAATAAATTTAATTGAAAGGGCAAGAAAAGCATAACTAGTTTGAAAAAAAAATCTCAACCTTTGATTTGTTAAGCATAAAATATTCTATGGAGATTAAATCCTTATCATCCACCCAATAATTATTGATAATTAAATTATAATTCTCGAAGTCTTATTTCAAAATAGATATGCCTATCAGCGTTATTGTTATTATCATATTTAAATGTTGATAAAATTGGTGACTAGTATAAGTTAATTTCACAATTTATTAAACATAAGGGGAAAACCACTAACAATTTAAATGAATTTCATTTCACAATTTATTAATCATGAGGCGAAACTACTAACAATTTAAATGAATTTCATAATAGGTGATGGGCCTCTAAATTAGACATAAATTAAGGCCCATCTAACCATCCTTCAACATATTAAATCTATCTTTTTCCATTAGATAATATATTTTTAACTTTAATATGTTTATTAGGAAGGTTTATGAATAATTGCATATGTGTGCCTAATATTATTCATTTTTGTGGAATATTGTGAGAATAATAGGCAGATTATGAAGATTTTGGAGGAGGAGATAATTTAGGGACTTGCTCCCTACTAAAGGAGGATCAATAATAGTAACATGAGCATCAATTTTTAGTTTTTAAAAGTAATCAATTTTAGCTAAAACAAAAAATGAGTAGGTGCGCTCTGCAACTCAAACCCTCATGGCGGCAAGGCGGTGAAAACCTAAGGAAGTCGTGAAGGAAGTGTGGAAAACCGACACAGACCAGTCCAGCAACAACTGACAGCGGCCAAAGCAACAAAGGTATGACAGAAGATGTCAGGAGGGGAGAGATCCCCTCCTACCGAGATACGGCGGCAGGAGACGGACAGAGTAGCCAGGAGACAGAGGAACGGAAGAACACGGGCCCGGTGCTAGGAGCTGCCTGGCAAACAGGCCGCAGAGGAAAGTGCCTGCCATGTACAACAGAGAAACCCAGATATGTGATCCCAGCGAACAAGCTGGAAAAGTACCGAAGTTACATGAGGGACCATGCCCTTATCTGCAAGTTTGTCAGAGTCTGGCCGTCGGAAAGAGACCTCACCAAGTGGATACAACAGAAATGGCAGCCCCAAGGCCACATCGAGCTCAAGCTGGGAGCGAAAGGCTTCTTTACTATAATCTTCTTTAACCTGAAAGATAGAGAAAAGGTATTTGATAATGGCCCGTATTTTTATTATAATGTCGGTCTGTTCATGTGCTTCTGGGAAGATTGCTACAACCCTGACAAAGAAACCTTTCTGGCTGCTCCTGTTTGGGTCCGCTTATTTGGGCTCCCCATAGACTTCTGGGACCCGAATATCTTGGAAGGAATAGGCAACTCAATAGGAAGCTTCGTGAAAATAGCAGAAACTACAAATAAAGGTAGATACACCTTGTATGCCAGGATCTGTGTCTACATGAACCTAGCAAACCCCATTCCTGACACCATAGAGCTTGAATATCATGAAGAAATTTGGCAGCAGAACATAGACTATGAACACATCCCGTTTAGGTGTCGCAGGTGCCATATCCACGGCCATCTAGCAAAGGAATGTCCAATAACCAGGGAGGAAGAAGAAAACAGAGGGCCCCAAAAAAAAAGAGAGAGCCGGACCAGGAGGAATTCCAAGAGGTGAGAAACAAAAGGAAAGCCAACAAGGAACCCCCCCAGAAAGATAAGAAAGGCAAACAACCCGACACAGTGAAACCAAACAGTTTCGCTATACTGCAGGTAGAGGAGGATGAGGAAGATCAACTCATGGAAAATCAGGAGGATAAAGGCTCAGACTGCAGTGAGAACTGCAAAAGAAACCTAGCTAAAAGAAAAGCCCTGAGTGAGACACCAGAACAGGATAAGGAAATAGATGAACAAACTGATCGGATGGAGACAGACCAGGAGTCCAGTAGGGAGGACCTAAGCCAGGAAGAGGAAATCAAAAGAAATTAAAAGCAAAATCAAAAAGTGGAACAAGGAAGAATTTGGCAATATCCAACAGGAGCAGGGCAAACTCCAATCCAGAATGGAAAGAATCCAGCAGCAAATCATCTTGGAAGGTCGAAGTCAGGATCTGGCAGAGGAGGAAGGCAGAGTAATCACTCAATTAGAGGAAAGGTGAAAACAGGAGGAAATCCTGTGGAAGCAGAAATCCCGAATCCAATGGCTCAAAGAAGGAGACAAAAACTCCAAATTCTTCCACAAAGCCATGATGAACCATCGCCAACACAACAGAATCTTCTCCTTGAAAGACAAGGAGGGAAACAGAGTGACTCAGCAGGATGAAATAGAACATCTCTTGGTGGAGCACTTCAAAGGTATTCTCTCCGAACCAAATATCAATAGATCCGAGGACATAGACAAAATCAGCCACCATATTCCTAAGAAAGTCTCCAGAGATCAAAACCTGGCCCTTCTCAGGGTAATCACCAAGGATGAACTGGAGGAAACAATAAACAAAATGGCTAAAAATAAGGCCCCGGGGCCCGATGGCTTCACCATCGAATTTTATCAGGCGACTTGGAGCTTCATGGGGAATGATCTGCTTGATCTTGTGGAGGAATCTAGGTGCTCCAAGCGCATGCACCAAGGCTTGAATGCCACCTTCCTGGCATTGATACCAAAGTCTGGCTGCTCAGATGAACCACAGGGTTTCAGGCCCATCTCCCTATGTAACGTTGTCTACAAAATCCTTGCAACTATCATGGTCAACAGGCTCAAGCCGATCCTGCCGGATCTCATTGCCCCGGAGCAAACTGGCTTTGTCAAAGGACGGCAGATCACAGATGGCATCATAGTTGCCCAGGAAGTGATTCATTCCCTGAAAAGCTCCCGTGCCCCAGGCATGCTTATCAAACTTGACCTGGCCAAGGCATTTGATCGGCTCAGCTGGAACTACCTGGCAGGTATCCTAAAAGCCTATGGATTTGATCAAAGATGGATAAAATGGATCCTGTCTATGGTTAGCTCTCCTGTCATGTCAATTCTCCTAAACGGCTCCCCCTCTGAAGCTTTCACTCCCTCTCGTGGGCTAAGGCAGGGAGACCCCCTGTCTCCCTTCCTCTTCATCCTAGCCACAGAAGGCCTAGGCAGATTGGTTAAGGCTCAGGTCTCCAAGGAACAAATAAAAGGCCTCAAAATCTGTGGAGAAGACATTCCGGTCTCCCACCAGCAATTTGTAGATGACGTGATGCTTTACGGTCAAGCCACTCTAAAGGAGGCCCAAAGAATTATCAAATCCTTATCTCAATTCAGCAAAGCCTCCGGAATGGAGATCAATAAGGATAAATCGGAAGTGTTTTTCTTTAACACCTCTTTGGCAGCCCAAAGATTCCTGGCTCGTACTCTAGGCTTCAACAGGGGATCCTTCCCATCCAAATACCTAGGTATCATGCTACATGAGCATCAATTCTGGTCAGCCAACTGGAATCTACTAATAAAGAAAATCTGAAATAAAATGGAGAACTGGACCCACCGCTCATTGAATGCCCCAAGTCGGATAACCTTATTGAAAGCTGTTCTACAGGCCATCCCAAATTACCAGCTCTCGTGCCAAGCAATTCCAAAGACTGCAAGCCAAAAGCTAGTTTCCCTGTTCAAAAACTTCCTCTGGCAGGGGACCAGCAAAACAAGAAAGTGGGCCCTTATCTCATGGGAGTGGCTTTGTCGGCTCCCTAAAGATGGCGGTCTAGGACTCCGCGACCCCTTCGTCCTCAACCAAGTTATGGGTGTGAAGCTCTGGTGGAGGTGGCTTCAGGGTGGCCCTGACCTATGGAAGGTGCTATGGGAAAGAAAATACGATGCGGCAGGGGAAATCGAAGAAAGACTAAGAAGCACGACAGAGACCAGAGGCTCTGCAATCTGGAACCTGGCGAGAGGCAGCAAGGACCTGATAAGGGAGCACAGTTTCTGGGAAATTCGTGCAGGGGACAAAGCCAGATTCTGGGAGGAATCCTGGCAGCAACGAGACCGTCTCATACAAAAAGACAACCTCCATGTCATCCTTGCCTTCTCGTCCCAGGCCGGGGCTTCAACTGTCAGCAACTTCTGGAAGCCTGACGAGGCTGGATACTGGCGCAATTGGAAATTTAAAGAGGACTGGGAAGGAGCACCAGAAACCGACAGATGGCAAGACTACTATACAGAGATGGCTTCTCGGAAAATAGCAAGGAAAACAGGGTCTGACATTCTCAGATGGGGCAAATGCATTCAAGGAAATTTCACAATAGCAGAAGCCTACCACCTTAAAAGCAACCAAAATCATCAACCGGAAACAAATCAATGGAAAAATCTTTGGGAAATCAAGCACTGGCCTAAAATCTCTTTTTTCATTTGGACCATTCTACACGGTAGAGCGCTCACCTGGGACCAGATTCTAAGGAAGGGAAGCCAAGGCCCATCTCGCTGCGCCCTCTGCTTCTCCCAAGAGGAAACCATGGAACATTTGATGAACCGCTGCCCCGTCAGCTCCTCCTTGTGGGAAAGCCACCATAAATTGTTTGAGCGTCAACACCCAAACCAGCAAAACATCGTAAGCACTGTTGTCAATTGGCCGAAAAAGCCTTACCTGAACCCGGTGGTCAACCGTGCCTGGCTCCTTTTCGCCAGATTCCTCTGGAATATCTGGAAAGCTCGTAATGGGGCCATCTTCAAATCAGAAACCCGAACCCCTGCAGCAATCTGGGAGCAAATCATTAGAAACACTCGGGAAACAATCCTATCAGAAAGCTGGAAGGACGAAGATTGGCAGGTTTCGACTACGGAAGAAACAATCCTGAATAGACTAGAGGTCAGACAGAGTATGGTCACCAGAGGGGGTTCTCGAAAAGAACTGGCCAAAGCAGTGGCCGAAAGCAACCAATATAGACACCCCCCACAAGGATTCATAAAATTAAACTTCGACGGCGCTGCAAAGCACAACCCAGGAGAGGCCGGTATTGGAGGAGTCTTTAGAGACGCCGGGGGTAACACTCTAAGAACTTTCGTGATGGACTGCGGGGAAGCTTCGAATAATGAAGCCGAGCTGCACGCCCTGAAGCGGGGCCTGGAAATAGCTCTTCGGGTCAACTTCAAACGTCTCCAAATTGAGGGGGACTCGAAGCTGGTAATTGACATGGTTAGGAAGCTCCAGCAGCAACAACCAGTGGAAAGGATTAGCAAAAGCTGGAGAACTGCTTGGCTAGTTGGCGAAATTGGGAAGCTCCTTCCCAAAATAGACTACCTCCTCCCGACTCACACTAGGCGTGCAGGTAACAAGTCGGCGAATTAGCTTGCGAATTGGGGATGCCGGAACCGGGGCAAAGAAATCGACAGCGAAGGTCTGCCTCATCTGCACCAGGAGGAGAAAGCTCAACTTCAGCAACTGCTAAAAGTTGATAAAGGTGGTAATGGCATGAAAGAGATGAATGGTCAGGATCAGGCGGCACGCAGCGGAGGCGGAGATAATCTTCAACAACAGGGATCGGACAGCTCATCTGTGGGAAAAGGCAGAGGAGAAAGGCAGGCACAAATTGGGCAGGTGACGGGGCATGGCAAGAATGGCTGAATGAACGGAGGGGACGTGCGAGCTGAGACAACATTAAGGAATGATCTAGAGCCAGCTCTGGAATTCGGGATAATGGACAGAGGAAGGACGACAAGTGGCACTAGGAGTAAAGGAAGGCTATGGAAAGAGTAGCTGGACGGAGGTTGGAATAATGAAGCATAAAGTGGAAAGGTCAAGTCATGCCACTTCCCAAGATGGGGAAGCCGGAATGCGTGACAAAAAATTAAATAGCCAAGCGGAGGTTGGAATTTCAACCAACCATGTGGCAGCCCGATTGACACGACAACAAGTTAATAAGCCCGAGGAAACAGATGGCAGGCTCATTCAGCTTGGTAAGAATGATGAAAAAGAATGGAAAGACGCCTGCTCACCTCTGCGACCAGCCCTCCTCCTCGGCCTCGGCAAGAAAAGGTGGTATGTTTCCTACAGTCCTCGTCCTTCAGACATGCATGCTTGTTTCTCTGTTCTCTTGGTCTGGCTGGATATGCTCTGGCCTTGCGTGCAGACTCCCTGCTGCTACGACGATAAGGGCCCCCCGGGCTCTTTTTGGTTTCTCCTTTCCCACCCCCGTGATGGGAATGTTTTGATTTATGCTAGTTTTGCGTCCTGCTCTGAGAGTCAGGCTGTGTGGGGGGCTTCGCCAGGCTTCGTCACGCTTCTGGAGGGTCCTCGCACCCCTGGTCTTTTCTACTCTCTGGCCTTCTTCCGTGGCTGGCTCCTCTTCTGCTTCTCCCTTCTGCTGGCCAAGGCCGTCAGGTTTCGCCGCTTCGCCGGTCGGGGGGTTCTCCGGGATCCTGTGAGATGGTGGTGGGTCTTCAGCCGCCGTGCCCATAATGGAATTGCTCCAAGGACCCGGGCGTCCATTCATGCTGAGTTTGCCGTTACAATGGAACAGACCTCGATTGTGTTCCATCTCTCTCGCACTGACCTATGGTTTTCTGCTGTGACAGGTCGGAAAGCTTCCTCAATTCCCAAGCCCCAGGCCAGAGGAAAGATGGCTCCAAGAAAGACTAGTTCTGATAAGAAGAGGGATGCTGGCACCAGTAGTCAATCGAACAAAAGGGGCAGGAAGCCTGACCTCGACAAACTCCTTCACCTGATTGATGGTTACATGACCGAAATTTCTCCCGAGGTCCGCTCTCTTATCCATGAATGGGAGCGCGAGCTGAGGGAAATCAGCGCGAACCAAGAGATCCCCCGTGAGGACTGGGAAGTAATCACGGACCCTGGCACCACCAGAGGCAGGAACACGCTATTCAATAGAACGTTACAATTCTATTGGATCATGAAGCATGTGGTCGGCAGGGCTATGGAGGTTAACCAGGCTGTTCGCGAAGAGGAGGATGAAGAGCGCAAACAAGCTGAAGAACTCCTCAAACGCCAACTGACAAAAGAATCGGCCTCCATAAAGAACATTCTCCTAAAAGAGCTTGCAGCTTTCCAAGTCTAGGTTTCCAGAAACCACCTGCTGCTAAAGGACATGGAGCAAATGATGCTGGAACTCAAATGGGCCATTGAGCAGAAGATCCTAAAGCCGGGCGCTAACGACTCTAAGCCTGCCCCGGTTAATTTGTCGGATGAAGATTAGTGGTGTGTGTGTCTTCTCTACTGTATTTTGTGATGAATCTGAACTGTATCTGGGCACCGTATTATGTTACTGTAGTTAGCCTTGATTTTAATAAGTATAACAATGGTTACGATAGGAAGAAGGAACTAAACATTTTTAAATTTTGGTCAAGCTTTAAGGCCAAAAGGTGGCAGTCTGGATTCCTTCGGGCGGACCTGCCACCTGAACTCTAGTATGATGTAATTTTGATGTTTTCCGGAATGAAGAATGTCTAACCTTACAAAAAAAAAGGTGGATCAATAATAAATAATAAATCAATAATATATTATGTAATTATGACAAGATTGTGAACTCCAATGATTGAGAAAATCTAGGAATGTGTTCTCTATCATTTAATGCAGATTCATAGTATTGGGAACCATATCCACTAATCAAGGGATTTTGGTGGGAAAAGCTTCCTCCTTTCAAGGGGAATGATTCCTAATAATTGTGTATAAGTACCAAGTCGAATTTTCCTTTAGGGAGAGATTTTAATGAGTCTTCTTGTGGAGAGAATTCGTATTTTTGCAGTTCCGTTGTATTTTCTTGTAGGGATGTAATTGTATTGATGAAAATAATGAATATTGGTGTCATGTTCAGCTTCTAAATCTTGTTCTCCTCCATATGTCTCTAAGTTTCCTTGGGCTTGGCCATCCCAAGAGCCTTAGAGCCTTTTTTTATCATTTTTTTTATTCTTTTCACTTCTTATTCACGTGCATCTCTTATTCTTGTTTCTTTCTATTTCTGCATTTAGTATTAATGATCTATTATTGTAGGATTGGGTTAAATGGTTGATGTAATTTCTTTTGCAGGATCACAAGAATCATTTCATCCTTGGAAAAGCTTTTAAAGGTCATAGTGATCATTGAGCTACTTGGATTAGTTTTCTTATTCCCAAATCTAGATTTCTGGAACTCCTTTGTGGCAAAGAATAGTAAATTTCTGCTATTTTTTAGAGCATGCTAACGAGCTTCAATCGAGTTGGTTCCACTTGCATTAGATCACAAAAACATTATATTTAATAAAAAAAATTACCCCATTGCATTTTCACTTGATTAGGTTAGGCATTTGATAGATTTACTAGCTCACTAGTTCTCGAATTTCTAGATTTTAGACTAGTAATTTTCCGTTATTTAATAAATCTTTCTCATGTATAGATGCATTTGTGGATAGTTGCAAACAATAATCTATGTTTTGGTAGGAGCTTCTACATTGCAGGGAGACCTCATCTTGTTCACCTCATCTAAGCCTCATCCACCCATGTCGCCAAAATCCACTAAAATCTCAATCTGAATTCTTGTTTTATAAGCAAAAATTGCCATTTCCATTGAGCAAATCTACCCATCTTGAAGCCCTTGCTTGAGTTTTGGGTAGTGTCCACCACCTCCATGCCTTATTATTCCATTATCCACCTTTCCCAAGCTCCATTCGACCTTCTAGACCACTTCCTAAGCTTTCGGCCTATTTTTGTAATAAAACAAGGGATCTTGTAAGAACTAGTACATCTTGTAAATATCATGTAGGAAATCCTGTAGTGGCCTGTTTTGAGCCCGAATTGAGAAAAATCATCATTTAAGCTAGGATTAGGCCTCTACTTGACCTCCAATCCATTAAAACCATTATACCCCTCTTCCTCCACACCTGTCTCCCCTGCCAAAGAACAAGGAAAGATTAACATTTGCATTTATAAAATGAAAAGATAAAGAAAAATAGTTCTTTGTATTTCTTAATTAGCACATGCATGCAATAGTTAATACTCCCTAGATCATATTCCATGCTCAATTAGTTTAAATCATCACATGTGATAAATAGGGTTAAGTTAGGTTTCTTTTACATTTAGTTCATGATCTTTATGCAATTAGAACATGTTTCTTTCCTTGTACTTTATCTCTTGCAATAAGTTAGAGTTTCCATTTCGAGAAGTTCATTTTTTGCAATTAGTTTAAGATTTGATTTAAGTACATGCATTCCATTACATCATGACAACGAATAAAAGACACATTGTATGTTGCACATATAGTGTCGATGCCTCTTAAATTTGTACAAACCCCGGGTTGATAATTAAATTTGGTAGCCTTGGGAGTTGCAGCATTCTTGTTGCAATACTGAGGCCCATCAAAAAAAAACAACAACAACTAAACTATCATTAAAATAATTATGAAATTTCACAACATTAATACTTAATCAATTTCTTATTATCAAAGCAAAAACCATATACATATAAATATGATGATAATTTTTTTAAATTAAATTGTAAAATAATCATGTAATTTTTCTACTTATAAATAAAAGTTACACTACACACCCAAAAAAGTCAATTTTGTATACAACATTGCATATAATAAAATTAAATGAATTTGAAATGGACATTGATAAAGTATGATGAATGCCCTCTTTCTCTTCTCAACTTCCTCGTCCTTGCTCTAAAACTATGGGTTCAATAAAATAAAAATAATTAGTATATAAAATTATAATAAAAATATATAAATTAAATAGTTCTAAATACCCTCTACCAATCACTGTTATCATCATCTTCTTGGAAGAATATTATATATTTCAATTAATGAATTAAAAATTCCAATGTGATACATATCTTCCACCATTCTTGTGTAACTCATTTAATTCAATTTCAGTTGCCTTATCACTATAGTTATTTAAATGTATATAATAAGAGAAAACGATATTAAATAATCACTTGTATTAAGCTGGTATAAGTCATTTAATTCCTTTTCAGTTGCCTTATCACTATAATTATTTAAATGTATATAATAAGAGAAAACGATATTGAATAATCACTTATATTAAGCTGGTATATTAGTATAATAAATGATATTATATTGATACATTCACAAAATACTCTCTACACATGGATTTCTTAGCTTTATTCAAAGAATGTGTAAGTATTAATTTCTTTGTGTGCCTATGTGACTTGTATATAAGAGAAAGATAAGAATAATTAAGTTTATAAATGTCTAACCAATGACCAAAAATGTAGGTCAATGGTATTGACCAAAAATGTAGGTAAATGGTATTACAAGAATATATTAGAAAAACTAACAAGTTAAAAAATTCAACTTTGTGGTTTTTTAGTGTGGTGTCTTAGGGTCCCTCCTCATACATGTGTCTCTTCAACAATTTGCTTACTCTCTTTGAAATCATTTAAAATTTTCTTAAATTTGGATTCGACAATATCATATAGTATTTTTTATACCTTTGACTTCCTTAATGAGCTTTCCATGTTCCAGCGAACTTTTCTTCAAAACATAAGAAAACAAATCACTTATAAATTTCAACGATAATGCAAAATGAAATATAAATGGTAGAAGACTAAAAACATGAGCGAATACATGTATAACCAATTAAAACATGTTTTACTTATTCTCTTATAACCAATTTAAACATGTTTTACCTATTCTCTTAATGGTTTAGGAGAATTTATGAATGACTAAATTTATTATTAAATTGTAAATTTGGGATCTTTTTGTGCAGTTGTTGTAATGTTATGCTCTTAGTAGCCATACTTATTACTACGTAATTTTGTGGTATTATTTTGAGTAGTATTTTATGATTATGCCAAAAATTTAATTATGGTATCACTACCAAAACCAAACATTAATATGTACCTCATAGAATCAATAAGCGTTATGAAAAATATAGTGGGTTGAATTTATTTAAACTCTATTTGTTTCTCAAAATTATAAGATAAATATTACCACATCTAAAATGTTCATATCTAATATGACTAAGACCCATAGAACTTTCTCCTCATTGCATTGAACATATGTAATCCATACTTATATCTCTCCTCTTTTTTTTTAATACTTTTTAGAAATTATGTAAGTTCATTTTCAATATTTTCTATAACATAAAATAGATAGGAATAAGAATTAATAATTAATAATTAGAATTATAAATAGATATGTATTTAAAATAAATACATTTTTTCTCATTATTATTACACTAGTAAGAACTTTCTATACTGAAAGTGGGTTAAATGTGTCACATCTATAATGATGTCTATGTTTTTTTTGTAAGTTAATTATATTCCTTTGAAAATCAAATTGCATCACCGATAACCCTTTTACAAAATTATACCAGCTTCCCTCTGCCATATTAGAAACTAGATTTGTTGGCCCGTATATGATAAGACCAACTTTCTACAAAAGACCAAGAGTAGTAGTAGTACATACGAGACTATATAACCAAAAATTAGAAAATAAACAACTGAAAGCAATCCATAATAGAAAACCGTCTCAGGAGTATAAAGATGTCACAGGAGTTGGGTCTTTTACGCTCATACCAGGAGGCATTGTAAGCTTGAATTCACATTGAATGTGTTTATCCATGTGAGTTAAGTGAGTTTCCAATCTGTCTAGACATTCCTACATTTTCCTTTGGTTTCGATGAATGTCATTCGTGTCACCATGTTTGTCCTTTAAGACTCGTCCCAATAGAGTCTTTAGCTACCAGTGGAGAATAATTGTATGTATGTACTAGTTATTCTTCCCCTGCTATGGCCAAGGTCAAGAAGCTAGTGAGCAACCTCATCCAAGAGTTTTGAATCTGAGTAGGCATGTTTGTCTCAACGAACATGTCTCTTTAGTTGTTGGATATTCACCTGCATACTAGGAGAGGTCGGCAGAATGGTATACAGTCGATGCGTACTAGGTCTGCATATTAGAATGTTATTGGCTTTGTTGACCATGTCCCCCATCCCCATGGTGACTGCATTGGCACTGACGTGACATACTGAACCCAACAAACATTAAAGCCCCGCAATACCAAAAGTGAAAAAAAGCACTGACTCCATGGATACCAAAAAGATAACAACCCCTCTAAAGAATGTAAAGGATGCGAAGGATTGGAAAAATATACTCCCACAACACCCTCCCCATACTAGAAATCCACTACCCCCTAAACTACACAAACAACCAGACCACACAGGTGTAAAGAGGGATGTAAACACAATAACCTTGTTATACCCGTAAGGAGGAATTGAAATTTACCATCTCTGAAAACCAAAAGGTTCTTCCAGCAATCTGCAGAAGCCACCCAAGTGCCATGTACAATCTTCAAGCCAATAATCTCATCATTACCCTCATCTCCAATGATATAACCATCGTCTCCTTATGCCCAACAAAATAGATATTTAAAGCTAATGAAGAGCATAGTTATAGCATGAAGTCCAACATGCCAATTCCCATTTGGAAATTCCCAATTCACCACCCAATCCTTCAGCCACCAAATATCACATCTCTAAAAAGCAAAACTCCCAAGGAGTCTTGTTAATCCCACCTGCAACCAGGGTATTATGTTCTCATGGCACAAGAGCTTGCCTCACAGTGGAGATGTTGTAAAGGAATAGTCTAGAACATAGCAAGCCATCCATCAAAGTAAATTTTCCATCCCATGCTTCATGCATGGAGGGGGTAGGCCCTGCCACCCCTTTCTTTAATGACCTTGAGAGTTGGTGGGGTGGCAGAAGCCCTCCCCAATATCGTTTTCCAACTATGCGTACACCCGGATCAAGGATTTGTTGTCCTCATCCATAATGGTTTGCATCTACTCCGGCCAGATTAACCTATTAGCCATCAGCCAAAATGAATGGAGGTTGAGATCCTTGTCCTGGCATCCTAGATTGGCTAAAAGGTCTACAACTTCATTATTGGTTTTGAACAAATGAGAGGTGACAACATATTGAATATAAGTAAAGAGCATTTGGATGTGAGAACTAAGGTGTTCAAGTGACCACATCTTAGCTAGTTTGGATATAGGAGTACCATATATAATTTGATGTGATATTAAGATAGTCAACTGGGATTCCCCATTTAGATGTTGTTTCGAATATCCTGCCTCATCTGCCATAAATTCTACTACATTGTTACTAGTTGTGTCATAGTTAGCAGCAAACACTCTTAGAGTATTCTTATTCAAATCTATGAAATTCCTCCATATCTTGTTGGGCACAGATTTCCCTTAGAATCACCATCAAAATTTAGTTTGATGAATCCAGCAAGAGGAGAGGTGAAACAAGAGGGTCAGGATCTATGATGAGAGGGGCTCTTAGAAAATATTGGAGAATTCATAGCCTGTGAGATTTCTATGTTATTCAGGATCAAAGCCTTGTGGGAGTTAACTTTCCAATCGTTTGAGGACCAGAATTATGAAAGGATTATCTCTCTAATATTTTATTTGATGATATAAAAAAAAAAATTGCAAATGCTTTCTTGTTTTGAAATACCTTCTATTGTGTTCTTTTCACAACTCCCATAAAATAAAGCCTAAAACTAGGATCCAGGTTTTGTTAACTACTAGATTATTGAATAACTTGAATATGCAATGCTATAACGATTCTTCCAAGTTGTTGGGGGTGCAATCTAGATGACCAAAGAGAGAAAGGAAACATGTCCAAATGGATTATGTAAAAGGGCATGTGTTTAGAAGGTGTGTCATTTTTTATTTATGCTCCCCATGGAGATAGTAGAAGGAAGGGCCATGAAATCCTTTTTTCCTGATATGATCCCACGTAATAATTTTTCTCCTTCCTATAAGCCAAAAGAGGTGTGCAAATTTGGGCCAGAAATTATGTGTCCAAATTTTTCTCCATAATGATTCTCTAGGTAAGTCTTGATATCCAACTAGCAAGGAGTAGGCTTATTTAAGTGTGAACATACCTTTCACTTGATAGCCCCAATGTAGTTTATCCTAGTCTTGAGCTATAGGGATTTTTCACTCGTGAAGATTTTGTGCTAAAACTAGCCATGAAAGTAAGGCCTAGTGGTTTGGCCATTTTTCCTTTGATTTCATTCCCACCATAGATTAGATTTTTTATTATATTTCCATAAATTTTCTATAGTTACACACTCATGTTCCTTAGTAAATTTTTTCAATTCCCTAGGGTCTGCCCGATCTCCAAGATGAGGGAATTTCTACCAAGAATTTTCACATAAGAGGATTGTTCATTCATTCCTAATTTCCCAAAAAGCATGGTTTTGTATTATATTTTTTTTTCCCTGAGCCAAATTCCAAATGGATGATCCTACAGGGTATATTGTTTCGCGTAATTTGTATGCTTGAGAAGATGAATGGCTATATTTCTTGTCCAATAGATGTTCCCATATGTCCTCCCCTCCTTGTATCCATATCCACCATAATTTTACCCCCAATGCTTTGTTCAAGATTTATGGGTCTCTCACAACTAATCCCCTAGCTAGCTTAGGAATACATAACTTTTCCCAACTACCAATGCCCATTTCTTGGCATGTTTGGCACCTTTCCAAAGAAAATATTTGAACTTCGAAGTCATGGCTCTAAATATAAGTTTAGGGGTTGTTAAAGCTAATAATGGATAAATCAACAAAGCTTGGAGAACTAATTTAAGGAGAACCAATATACCTGCCAGCTTTAAGGAAAGAAATGCCAAACTATCCAATTTATTGGTATTCTCTATAAAATGTATTCCCAAAATGAGGCTCTCAATGAATTTTCCACCAAAGGAATTACAAGGTATCTAGATAGTGTTAGAGTCTGTCTTTACATCCCTCCGTCAGAGATAATTTCTCTTATTGCATTTCATTTTTAGGTGTCTCATACAGTTCATTCATCCGCATTCCGTTAGGGGCATGCCATAATCTGACGGAAGGGCTTTGTTACTCATTCCCCTCATGTTTTGTACCTTCTGGCTCAGGTCTTTTCATCAAGGTCCATCAAAATCATTTTCCAATCAATGACAGTCAATATCTGGTCTCTTGGTCAACAAAGGGTCATTTCAGTCATTAGGTCTAGGGTTTAGCGAATTCAGTCTTCAAAGTGTCCAATAATGCCAGCAGGCCAGAGGGAGGTTCTAAACAAGTTTTTATTTCAAAAATTTCATCGTCATATTGCTGGACTATGACTTTTCTTCAAAACTCTGTTTTGAAGAAAATTCGACATTTCGTCCTTTGTAATATATTGCCATGTAAATTTCAAAATTTTCAGTTCTTGGATATTTCAGATGTAGCCCTGGTCATCCTTTGCCGACATCCAGGCCATCATCCCTGCAAAAAATTGACAAAAGTTTCATCATTTCAGCCAAAAATCAAAGAGGAAACAAAAAGAACAGAGTTGTATTAAAATGAAAAAGTGCCAAAACTAAAACATAAGAAAGTGGGTTTTTGAGAAACAAAAAATCAAACCCATCACTATATAAGATATTTTCATTGTTTGAAACACCCATTGGAATGCCAAGAGATCAATTGAAGTCAACTTGAGTTGGGAAAGAGCGAATTTTGTGTTTGAAAGCCAAGACTGTGTGTTGGAGTGCGTGCGGCGCATTGGAGGAAGGCGCAGCGCACATAGGCCGCGCGGCGCATTGGGCCAATTTTCGCTGTGTAAAATTGCACTGTCGCGGCGCATCCAGGAGGCGCGACGCACTGGGTTTGTGCGCGGCGCACAGAGCTGACAGGCCAATTTTATATCACTGCTGTCATAAAAAATCAAACAACTCCATTTCTTCTGCTCCAAGTAAGTTTGAGAGTTCTTGCCATTGAAATTAGCTTGTGTTGGGTATTGTTTGGAGGGAAGATTTGAAAATTTAAAGTTTGAAAATATAAACCCTATATTTATATCAAAATCTTCTCCTTTGGGTTTTGGAATTGGTGTTTTGAAATTGTGATTTTGGTGCCAAGTCTCCTTTCCCACCTGTGATCCGTTCCCTTTCATAATTCTATCATTATAGTTAATCCCTTATGCCCTAACCTCCCAAACCACTCATATCCCTGCTTCCCATTTTCCCTATCCTAAAATCCTATCATTCCCTATCATTCTCCCTCTCCCATATCATTTGCAAAATCCCTAAATCCCCAATTCCCAACAGTCAAGTGATTATTATTGCACACCTTAATTTCACTTGACAAACTCCACTTTTCCCACTGTCCCTATTTATCACAGTCCCTCATTTCCCTGTGGCACATTTGGCATTGAAAACAAAACACCTATTTCTCATTTTCAAACCAAACACATACTTGACATACACCTTTGCAGCACCATGACAGACACTGATTCATCATATGAACAAGACAGTGATTCTACCACAGAGCTTCATGCACCGAGGAGGCCTCGTAAGGGTGGCAGACATGTTAGAGAAGAGCCTACCTCTTTGACTGAACTGCAAGCCTGCCCACTTGCCATGGCATGTTTCCAACAACAGTCATGTTTTCAGTATTGCGAATTGATTGCTCAGATTCAGCATCATCAGGAGTTGGCTCAGTTGTTTGTTTTACATTTGCATGATGGTCAGGTAACTCTTGCTGGTGTAAATTTCACCTTGACACCAAAGACCATTTCTCAGGCAACAGGAATACTGAATGTAGGTGAGGAGTGGAACAAAATAATGTAGGTGGAAAGAGCATATTATGAACCATATATCAGGCCTAGCTATGTGAGACAGTTCAACAGGGTGTTCCCTTTCCAGTTTTTGAAAGAATCCTATGCGTCGTTGATGAGACTCATTATCATATACTTCAGTTGTGAGGGCCGCTTCTCACACCTCTATACATACCATATCAGATTGTTGATGCATTTTACGAGAGTGAAGATGATGAACATTCCATATTTCATGTGCCGAAACATCGAGAGGATGACTACTCTTGTGCAGAAGAAGACTCTTGAACAACAATACAACAACATTTATCACTATGCGCTCATCAAGATCATTGTTGTGCATCAGCTTGGTTTGCAGGGTATCACATGGGAAGATTTCATTTCCCGAGAGTTTTTCATAGCTTCAGTAGCTCATCAGGAGGTTGTCCATCATACAGGTGAACCTTCATATCAGCATGGAGGTCGGGAGGCAGAGACTACTAGTGTGCCGACATATGTCACCTATCAGAGAGGCACGAGGGGATTGTTTGCAGCAGCCCGACGAGTACTATCTCCACCTGGGGTGGAAGGGGTCTCATTGCTGTCATCAGCAGCACAAGTACAGGTACAGGACAAAGGCAAGAGGCCTATGCAAGATGAGGGTCCTTCAGGAGGCCAAGACACTGATTTCATCCTCATCGATGATGATGTGAGCTCTCCTAGCTCAAAGCTGAGGGAGATTATTCAGGAGCAGAAGGTTGAGATAGATGTATTGACCGACAAGTTGCAGAGAGCTCAATGGGTCATAAATTATTTGGAGCAGCGAAATAAACAACTGGAGGATTAGCATACAGTCATGGAGTTACAAAACATTCGGTAAAACCGCCAAGCTGCCCGAAGGAGGAGGATAGAGTTCACTTCATTGGAGTAGGAGATAGAGGCTGATCGAGAGGCTTGGCTTGAGAGGGCCAATATTCATCTTGAGAAGCTGTTGGCGAAGGCAAATAAGGACAAGGACATGCTCAGGCACATGAAAAATCATTATTGGGCCCGAAATCATGTTTGCAAAGCAAGGATCAAAATCTTGAAGGCAAGACTAAGGAGGGCACTAAAACGATGCAAAAGGCATGATAGGCTCCAAATCTTGGCTGAAGCATCTTTAGCTGAGCATGATACTTGATGATGGACCTTCAGTCCAAATTTCAACAAATTTGGAGAAAATTTTGTCCATTTTGAATTTTTTTGGCTTAAAAACAGGTTTTTCTGCCCAACGCATAGCGCCACTTGGCACGCACTTATAATTGGGAGATCATCTGGAGGAAAACTTTACATTTTTGGATTTTTCATCAAAATTTATGCATGCTCATGGATTACATAAGGATTTCATCAAGTTCTGGGTTGCCTAAAGGGTCAAAAACACCCTAAAAATGACCTCTCTGCCACCTTTTGCACCCATAGGAAGAAATCTTGGGAGATTGAAGTTTTGGAGGGGCAAATGACATCCAAATCCAGAAATTCTACTTGGGTTGGAAAGTAGACAGGTAGGGATTTCCAATGAGCTATCATGGGCTCAATTTGGACTTCAGAAAGTGCCTTAAATCAGCTCCAAAGTAATGCTACGCATACAGGTTTTGGGCGCGGCGCATAGAGAATTTTGGCCTATTTTTCACTCAGCAGCTCAGAATTTCACCTAGTTTTGACTAGTTTTACTTTTTCATGTAACTCTTGATCTACCTTGATGTGATTTCATGAACATGATGTAATTTTGGAACATATTTACTTTTTTTAGTAGATTCATTCACTAAAAAGTGAAAAGCAACTGAATGAATCAGTTTCCTAACATATAGAGGCAAGTTGTTTCATTGCCTATTTTTCAGTTCCTTGTTTAGATATGGTTGAAACAGCTCCTAGAATGATGAGCTCAACCCCTAGAGGCATGGGAATGAGTTAAGCTTGCATATATCATGTAATTTCTTAGTCATTTTCAGGGTTGGACACTTTGGATTGCTTGGCACTCCATTGTACATCTGATTTCTGCATTTTTGGCAAAGGAAAGACCAGGGTTTTGCAGCACCTGTTGGGATCCTTGTGGCTCTGTGTTTTTATGTTGTTTTCTTCATGTAATTGTAAGTTCATTGATGTTTTATGTATGCCATTTCCCTTCTCTTTGCTTCTGAAATTAAACAAATTGAGTGACAAAAGTAGAATTCATGAGTTTGTTGTTCTCTGCCCGAAACTTTGTTTAGTTTTACATGTTTTCATTTGTTTGGAGAGGATTCTTGTAGCCTCTTTCCCTCTTTAGCTCCTCAGTGGTATTTTCTATCCATTCATTTAATCTAAAGCATCAAAACTACTGCCTACCTTGCCCCAATCGGAACTCTGCAAAAATTTGGCCTCATCCCCAGACCCAAATTTGCCTTTCCCTTGATTCCAACAAAACTCCCAAAAAATCAAATCAAATCCTTGCACTTCATACCTAGCCTAAAATTAGTTTGTATTTCAGTCATCTCAAGCTCCATAGATCATCTTTTGCTGAGATTGACCCAGAGAGAGCCCTCTCCTGTCCTCGTAGGGCTAGCTACGAGGCTAAGCATGGTTTGATGTTGGCCCTAGATCCTACCTTTTCAGCCTGAGGTAAATCTAGGCCCTAACAAATAGAAAACTTCCTATCTAGAAGTCCAGAAGTATCATCAAATGATGTTGCACCAAAGCACTAGTGTTGAAGAAATATATGTTGGATTTATCTCCATTTATCAAAATCCCAGATGTTGAATTTTGCAGGTATCGTCAGTCTTCATAATTAATATTTTATCCCTTGAAATGTACATAATGAAATATGTAATACATGTTCTTCATGTCATTTCCAAAAAATAAACTTTGAATTTTCAAATTTAATTTTTGGCTCCAAAAGTTGTCAAGTTGACCATCCTCCTAGTCAAGTTGGCCCTAGCCAAAGAGGCACCCATTTGTCCAACCAGAATTATATGAATAAAGGCTTAAACTCCTTAAAAAGGAAATTATTGGATCATTATTTTGTTCATGCGATCTTATTATATGAGGTGGATCGAACTAAGGTAGACCGAGTCATAATTATCTGCGGAAGACTGAGATGAGGCAAACCAAGACCCTAATATCTATGACAAACCAACATTTGAAGAACACCAAAATGAGGCAAACTAAGACCCTAATATTTGTGATAGAATGAGCTCCAAAGTAGACTAAATTGAGGTAGACAGATACCTTAATCTTTGTGACAAATCAAGCTCTTAGGAAGACGTATTTTTTAGTAGAATGTTGAAAGTATGAGCAGGCCGAATCTCTGGGAAGAAGGATGAAATTATTGATAGATATATGGTAAACACACCCCTTACCCTTCAAAGTGTATTTACCATGCTAACCCAACTTCCCTATTGAATTTAGAGAAATGGGGTAAAAAAAGTTGACTTCTTGCAAGTTTCCAGAACTCAGTTTGGGTGTTGCCCTCGTATTCATCTCGGTAAAAATTTTCTAGTGATATATATTTTGTTTGTTGGCATTGTACTGTTGTCATTGTTGTCAACCATTGATCGACCTTGTAATCATGATTTCTATGCTTTGTATTGGTCAAATGTAAGGTCCTCAATCATTGTTACAGTCTCTCATGGTTGCATGTCAATGTCCTAAAGTTGTGTTGCAAGTTTGGTGGTAGGAGGATACAAAATTCAAGAGTCGAGCCATCCTCTGGCAAGAAATTTTCCTCATAGAAATGATGTTACTATCCTTACTGGCATGCCCATACTATCTAGTAGGGTATCCTCCCTAGGCCCATGTGTTGTCCCCACGATGATGGTTGAACCTGAAGTTGATCGTTGAACGTGAAGTTCCCAAAATGTGCACGCACTTGGATTGTTCTATGGGTTTTTACTATGGTTTTTGCACTTGGTTTTCAGTCAAAAACTTCGAGGAAGGTCACTTTTCATTTAGACAATAATTAAAATTGAAAAATCTCCCTCATTTAATGAAGATTATGGTGGATCAATTGAAGGAGAAAATTTCTATGAACTGGACCAAATCTATAATGTATGAATAAAGTTATTGAGCTTTGTACTCTTGTGTAATTATTGTTTTAATCACTTTGGAAAGTTATTTGTGAGAAAATTTTCTATATGAGAGGTTGGTTGGTTGGATGTATTGTGAGTGTGATCCATTGAGAGGGAATTGAGAGAAGATTAATGTAGCTATAGTATCTCATTGAATACCAAAAGTAAATCAGATTTTGATGTGCAGGGAATGGAGAGATAGAATTAACATTGGTAGCAAATCATTGATTTGATAGTGGTAGCAGAGATAGAGCACATGGATCAGAGCATTGCGTGTTGATATTGTTTATATTGAAGTAGTTATATGTGTGGATTATTTGAGATGGATTTTGGTTTCAAAATTCAGATGTTGTTGTAATGTTTGTGTTGAGCATATCATTCGGTCCAGTTTGGAAATTTTGAAATGAGGTCTGCATAGAGGTTGAGGAGGTTGGGGCTTCCGACAAGTGGTAGCTTGCTAAGATAGGAGTATGAATTTTTTCTAGCAGTGGCCAACAAACACTTTAAAGGATGTTATGGCTTTCTAGCTGGTGGCGGTCAGCAAACTGTAGTTGGGGTTGTGTCTCCTAGCTAGTAGTGGCCAGATAATTTATGTAAATGTTTACTTGACATATAATTTAAAATCCAGAGCAGCGCAACAGTGACAGGGTGGGTTTTTCCCCTTCGAAGTTTATACCATAGATACATGTGCCTGCTTTTGCATGCTTGTATTGATGTTTATCATGCCTTTTATGTGTTGATTTTATGCTACATTGGTATTCAGGTCTACTGATGTTATGATGTGTATTGTTGTTTTGTAAACTGGTGAAAAGTTGTAAAAAATATATAATTTTTATCACTGTTGATTCACCCCCCTCTTAGTAGTGATATGATTTCCAACAAGTGGTATCATATCCAGCGCCTTTTGTTGCAGCTTAATCGTTAGAAGGTGGTTCTAGGAAAATCATGGGTTATCAAGTTGCTCCACTTCTCAATGCCGCAAATTTTCAAATATGGAGAGAAAAGGTAAAGTCAAAAATATTTGCTTGAGGATCTAAAGTTTGGAAAGTGATTATAAATGGTTATGGTCATAAATCCCCTTCAAAAAAGATCATTTATGGGATGCATAGGAAATATGTGTATTGTATGATAAACTTCAAGTTTTGGACACTAAGAAAATAATGGATCTCAAGACTATAAGAGATATCTAGGATAGGATGCATGCACTGCATGGAGAATAATCTAGAGAAATGATAAAGGATAGGAGAAAATTGTTGAAGATTGAGCTCAACTTAGCTCAACATTGGCACAATTAGAGCAACTCTCAGTAGAAAATAGATATCTAAAAAACCTTCTCCAAATACTTGAAGAAAGAGAGTACAACTTCAAGAAAGAAATTGTGGATCTAAAAACCCAATAGGAGGAAGCAGGAAGAGCTGAAGAGGGAATGAGGAATCAGTACAAAGAAAAGGAAGATCAATGTGAAAGACTAGAAGTTGAAGTTAAGGAGTGATCTAGATAAGAAAACCACTTAGTTGAAGAGCAGCCAAAAGAATACCTCTTCCAAATTAGATCTTAGCTTGCACAAAGGGGAAACTAGCTTAGTAGTAGATACAAGCAAATCAAATGATAATAGTAGTAACAACATGTTTTCGCAGTGACAACCACCCTCCAAATTTTTTTCTTATGTCAATTTTTGAGCCTACGTCAACTTCCTTTCCAAGCCCCTTTGCATTTTCATGTTGTTTGATTTATTATTTGTATGTTTTATCCGAGTGTCACATCCTTCTAAGTAAATGTTTCCTAAGTGTCGTCACTTAACCATTAGAAGCTCTTGAGTTGGTTAGCTCATCGTTGAGTGAACTCATCACTTATCTTGACTTAGAAACTTTTGTTCTCGCCATGCACACTAATAAAAACACTCGAAGGCACGAAAAAAGAAAACAAGAGCAAGAAAATCATTAAAAAAAGAAAAGCATGCCCCAAGTTGGTGAAGACATGCGCTCAACTTGAGCGCACTCCTTCGGGCTAAAGAAGTGTGCCCTCCTTTAGAGAACTCCTTCATGTTGAGAAAGTGAACCCTACCTAAGTGAACTCCTTCATGTCGAAAGAATGTGCCCTTCTTGAATGCGTGAATGAGCTTCTTGTTGCATGTGGGTGCACTCCTAGAAAATAGGAGCCCACTTAACTTCTCTTAACGAACCCTTTCACTCATCAACAAGTGGTGATCATGCATGAATTAGTTTTTCATGTAAACTTATTTAAATCAACTTAGTTAATCAACCATTTACATAAGTATTCTCATTTGAGTTGGGTGCACAATTGGAGATAAATAAACTCTTCATCAACCAGTGCTACAAGTGTTCATGCTACAAGTATTTCAACCCTTTCATCATTTGTTGGAGCCATGCCTCCCCGTAAAGTGGCCTCCAAAAAAGTTTCAAAAGAATTTACTGAGGAACCTATTAAAGTTACCAAACCAACCATTCCAATATATGTAGATACATAGTGCTTTATTGATAAGACTACAAAGGTCACATGGAGCAAGATATACAACACATTCATACAGGAAAAGTTTCTTGAGAACTTAGAAGATGTGCACACGTACATCAATATCAAGAGGTACATTATGAATAGGATTGCATGTATATTACCTATCATCCCTTGTGCATAAGTAATTAAGTGGATAATTACACAGATGGATGACTCCTATCTTGTGCTTTGCAGTGAGAGTGGTGGTCATCTCACCACTTATTATGGAGAAGACATGCAAATGTACTAAAAGATGTTTAAGCCCACTAAATATGAAAATAATGACTTCTACACCAAATGGTTCAACCTCGACACAAGTGACATTATAAGATCATGGTGTCAAGAGCCTGTTAAGTTTCACCATCCCCCATCTGCAATCTATCCGATAAATATCCTCAGAGATGTATATTAGTATTTGATAGCCACGTGTTTTTGGTTGCATGGGCGCAAGAATGCTAAGGTGTTTGAGGAGAATTGGATATATATTCTCCATATTGTGGTAACCCATCGTAAAACTTTCAATTGGGTAGATATATTATCATTTTAGTTGCAGCGTCACGTGGGGCAGGCGAAAGCATCTTTGAGAGAGAACCGACACAATAATTCTATATCTCTGCATTCCTTCTAGATGGAATCTGTGCACAGTATGCATCCCAGGGAATGTATTAGAACTGGACACCTAAGAACAATTTCCCAATTTACTTTCTTTATAGAGTGTTATCATATTCAAGCTTTAGAGGCGCATATGAAAAATTGATCAAGCACTTATTTGCAATTATATTTCATATGATATTCTAGATTGATCCTCCTTGCATGACTAATCAGGTGAAGGAGTCACTATGAGATATTGTGGATTGGTTTTCAACACATAAGGGAACATACATCAGATGTTTTGGTTGTTACATATCCCCTCATCTCATTCCGTGATATGTGACCAATATGGTGGTCATGCATGAAGTGGCAAATCAATTGGACAAGGGATTGTCAGGAATTCTTCACAGGAGGGAGAAAGCCCCTTGGCCCATATTCACGTTGAGGATCGGATTATATGAGTTGAAGAGCCATCAGTGATAGCAGCAGCTATACAAGAGCTAGATCGCTTGGACTTCGCCACTAAGGACTTCCATGGATATGGTCCCAGGCGAGTGATCAGGTAGCATTGTGAAAGGATTGGTCACAATATGGGGTACTCATCATTGTCTACAGTAGAAGATGAGAAGATAAAGAAATGGTACAATGCAAACATGAAGGCACATCCAAGGATGGAAACCAGTTCACCCCAAGATCCACTAGCCAAGGACTTGCAAACATAAGAGGAATAATGGATAAACCCTCAAGTAAGGAAAGTAGCTCCCAAGAAGAGGATCATATATGATTCGACAAGCGAGAGTAGTATAAAGTGGAAATTTAACCCTTTGAGCATAGGAGTTATTTAAGCAGACAAGGAGAGGAAAGAAGTAGAATAATAAGAGGAGAAGAGGTAGTAGGATGAGTTGTTGGAGAAGAAATAAGCATAAGAAGAAGAATATAGGAGAAGGATAAAAGAATAAGAACAAAGTAAATCGCAAGAGAAAGAAGCAACATAGATATTAGAATAAGAACAGTTGACTCAAGAGATAGCAGAGGAATAGTTGGAGGAAGAGGATACCATCTAGACAATGGAGGAAGAACCAAATACTCCAAAAATAACATCCCCTCATAGTTGGTCATCTTCCATTTGGAGAGATGGGGATCACACCTCCATCGACAAACAAAGTCATGGATATATGCAATGTAACATTTGATCAGCGTAAGAATAGGATCATGTAGCAGTGGCATAGAAACTTTCCCAATGATCCTCAAAATATAGTCTCAGTTGCTACATAGAAGGTGATTACTTCCAACACCAGAAGGAATCCTAGGGCAATCATGGAGGAAAATGTTTCATTCACTACCACGACATAGGATAATGTTGAGTACTTGTTAAATGAGAATGCCAGGCTAAAAATATAACTTTTTGTTGTGAAGCAACATGTAAAACATCTTACCACAGAAAATCAATGGTTATCATCACAGAGTTTCAGCACTGTAGAATGGAAGTCAGCCATGCAAGAAAAATTGGGGCCAATGGAGGACACCATGGCATAGATATATGATGAGATGATACCTATACAATAGGTGGTGGATCCTCTCATTGGTATCTAGAAGAAAGAACAGGAAGTGGTAAAGCTCTTGAAAGTAGTAGATAGAGCGGTCAACCAGATTCAGGAGTGGGTTGCTAAGTATCTAGATGCTCCCAAACATTTGGAGAAGAAATACGAGATTTCTGTAGAGATGGAAAAATTTTAGTTGAGACTCCACCTATAGAATTAATTTCATCTTGGAGCACAATCGGTTAGTACTATTGTTGCCTATAACCGATTGCATAATTGTTTTGATTCTACAACAACATGGGATGCCTACAATAGGAACACTTGAAGCGATCAGGAGGAGAGGATTCATCTCACAGGAGATCAGGAAATATATTGAGTAGATCAAATATGCCATAGAATAGGAAGGCTTGGAGGTAACCAAAGACATTATTCTATAGTACGCCTTTGCACCATTCAAAACTCATATGAAGCTTTCATGGTTTTGGAATAATGTACAGTCAAACTCCAAGAACATATTGACTGAATCATTGGAGGTATAGATGCGCTACATTGGGGACTTGCCAATTCAGGCCAAAGCCATATCCATGGAGTTTAGAACTTGGTACACTTACATTACAATTGAACTCCATGAGGAAGAAAATGACTTGTCAATTTGATGAGCATTTGTCCCATTATTAGTTTTGCCTTATTATGCCATCCTCTCATTTGTAATTTTTCATATGTAATAAATGATATTTAATGAAGTCCAAGGGACACATGTGGAATGTGAATGGCCACACATTGGAATGTAATGAGTCATGTATCAAATATGAATATTCATAGTTTGTCAAAGAGTCATGAGGAAGCTCAAAGGTCATTGTTAATTGTTATAAATAGCTCCTCATAACTCAAGAAAAAGGATTTTGGAGGGATTTTTGGAAATCTTAGATTATTGAGGTCTAGCCTTGGCTTCTCTTGTAATACATAGGAGATATATCATTCTTTGGAGAAGCAGGTTGTCACTTTGTGTTCCACTATTGGATGCAGTGTTTCATCTATGTAACAATGTACTTGCAATCTCTCGCTTTTAATCAAAAGCTCAATCAGTCAGGACTTCATCATTATATGTACTGTAGATATAGTTGGACTATTTTGGTTGTGTTTATGGTATATGTTGCTTTAATTACATACTAAGTTAATTAACTAATTTGTTGCTTAGCTATGGCTATTACTGAATGAGTGTTGTTATTTTTTAATGATTGTTGATTATTATGTCGACTATATGCAGGTATCCAACATGTCGTTCTCTTTCTTCTTAGGTCCCCCATTAGGATAGTACTATTACTTTTCTAATTGGTAGCTCGTCTTCCCCACCAACCATGGAAGTCTCCCTCATACACCTTACATTGGGTGTCTCACAAATCTCACATTCCTGTTGCCCCAAAGAGGTGTTGTGCTCTCTTGTGTTTGGTCCTAACCAAGGTATATCTTTAAAAACCTTTCCAATGGTGGCTAGAAAATATGACCGGATGGGACTCCTACACCAAAATGTGTGAGGTCTAATTGGGACTTCACATCAGGGATATCCCCTTATAATGTTGGCGGCATCCAACACTGTCAACATTTTTTGGCACTAGAAGGAGGGCCAGATGACAAGTTGAGCCTTTGAAGTCTATGTGAATCTCCTACTTGTAATGGCTTCATCCCAAATCATAATCCAAAGGTGTTTTTTTGAAGCTTTATATCTTTCAATCCCTGTGTAATCTCTACATAACTTGTCAGGTTTTAAATTCAATGGAAAGGGTACAGTAACCGTCCTTGATTACATAGTTGAATTCGTTCAATTTTATTTTTCAAGTGGCGTTTATTTTGAATAAATCCTCTCTCGGTTGTTTACCCTTACATTGGATGGTCGTGTGAAGCAATGGTTTTATTCTCTACCCATTGCTTTGATATCATCTCTTAAGCATTTGGTTAACGAGATTCATTGTGTTTTTGACAAATATGAGTATCAAGATGTTATTGATGAGATTGATCAACTTAGAATGGAATTGAATGAATCTCTTGAACATTTTTTTGATCGATTCCTACATATTTGTTATCAATTTCTAGATGAGGATGTGGACTGACAGTTCTTGGATGAAAATTTTCGTTTCTTAGTCAGGATGTCAAGGAAATTTGTTTAATCAGACCTTTCATGCCCCCCTGATCAAGAATAATTTCAACATCCTGAGGAAGAACCGGGTATGCTTTTTGTCCCATGTCCTCCTCCTTTTGATGTTTTGTATGTTGGACCTAAACCAATCACCAAACCGAAAGATCAATTTGTTAATGAAGAATTGAATTTTCTTTCACATATTTCCCATGATGTTGGTTCATATGATCTTATCATATTTGAATCTTGATATTCCTTTGGTCAATCCGTCACCCATTAATCAAGATGAACCCTTGGACAACCATGACCCTGATGATTTCCTTTTCTCTGAATTATATGGTAATGATTGTTCAAGTAACATGGATGAATCTTTGTTCCTACATGAAGATTTAGATTTGAAGGAATTTCAAATGGAGTCTGATGCGATTATCGAAGATTTTCTTTTAGGAATAACTCCTTTTGATCAAGAGTATGACTTGCTTATCTTCGGGGATTTTTGCAATAATCTTGAAAACCTACCTTTCATTTAATCTCATGATTTAAATATTGAATCTTATTTTGATAATCATTTGACCGTGTCTTCTCAGAATTCAAATTTGAGTCAGGTGAGTAGGACAATTTAGCCTACACATATGGTTATGCCAGGCTCCTATCACCATTACGTAATTTTTATTTCGATTAGTTCATGATTCTTTTGCACAAATTTATCATTCATGTCCTCACATGGGATGTTGACTCTTTCCTGAGGGATTCTTATTTTCTTCACTTAAAATTTTTCAACCTCCAGGGTGTTGAGAAATCTAGGGAATTAGGATTAGGTGATTTCTCTTGTAATGATAACTGCTTGTGAATAATTTTTACTTCTGGATTTAAGACCTCTGTGGTTTAAATATTTTGATTCAGTTTCCGGAGAATCCACAGTAAGAACCGTTTTCTGCCAATGTTTCAAATCCCAACCGGGATCGATCATCAGGGCTTCTTGAATGCTTGATAGAAGAAGAGCTAATTTAAGAGATTTAATAGTAATGAGGAGAGAATTTTGAGAAGAATGTCGGCTGTCCTTTTGAATAATTTTGATTTATTAATGATGAGAGTAAATTAAGATGAATGTCGGTTTCCATTTTAATAATTTTAGATTAATTTATTGATGAACAAATTTAATAATATAAATTAATATTATGATCATTATCATAATTAGAATTAATTAATTAATTATAATCTTATTAATAATAAGTTACTTTTGTTCTAATAATTAATATTAGAATCCATTGTTAATATTATTATTATAAATAATCATAATTATTATAATTAATAATAATAAATAATATTAATATTATTTATTATTATTAATTATAATAATTATGATTATTTATAATAATAATATTAACAATGGATTCTAATATTAATTATTAGAACAAAAGTAACTTATTATTAATAAGATTATAATTAATTAATTAATTCTAATTATGATAATGATCATAATATTAATTTATATTATTAAATTTGTTCATCAATAAATTAATCTAAAATTATTAAAATGGAAACCGACATTCATCTTAATTTACTCTCATCATTAATAAATCAAAATTATTCAAAAGGACAGCCGACATTCTTATCAAAATTCTCTCCTCATTACTATTAAATCTCTTAAATTAGCTCTTCTTCTATCAAGCATTCAAGAACCCCTGATGATGGATCCCGATTGGGATTTGAAACGTTGGCAGAAAACGGTTCTTACTGTGGATTCTCCGGAAACTGAATCAAAAAAAAAATTACTTCTTTATATTAGGTTCTTATTTTACTTATATTATTATAATGTTATTCTTCGTCAAACAACTACCAAAACAGGAACAATAAAGAGACAAGAGACACAAGATGTAGGTGATTAGCCAAGGCCAAAACCTCTCGAACTTGAGAGGAAAACCCAAAATTAATTATTTTTCTTATAGAGACTTCAACTGATGAATATCAAGACCAAGACCCTTGACCTATTAAATTCTAGAAGACCAAGTCACAAGGCTTCCTTGTTTTGTTTTTCCTTCCTTAAGTCAATGATGGTCGAACTTCTTATTTCTCCCTCCTTCCCAGTTATCCTTCTGATTTTGAATTCTTGGATCAAACCTACAACCTTCGACCCCTTCAGAAACCCTAGTTGTGGCACATGTGATGGATGTTGACCAAAATTTGTACCTTGTATTCCCTTCACTTGAATGGAAAGACTTCCTTATAATTTGACTTGATGAATACTATGTCTTCTCCCTTTATTCACCTTCTAGGATAACTTAGCTAGCCTCGACCCTTTTCTGTAGCAGATGACACCAATTTCCTTCGCATGTGTGAGGTATATTTCCCAAAACATATCAGAATAAATTCAAATTCTTCTTCTCTTTTCCTTGATTGATGGAAGGATTCTTCTTCTAGGTTTCTCGCACATTTTCCTCTATTTCATATCCTTGTTCAATTGTATCAGTAGTGAGGTCAATCTCACTCTCTATATAGTGATCTTCTATTTGAAATAGGCTGACTTGTGACATGGGTTAGGCTGACTTTTCATTCTAGAAAGATATCCATCTTCTTTTGAGAGCCGACATGGAGGAGTGCTTGTGAATAGGTATTGGAGTGTTAATGACTCAAACAAGATCATTTTTTACAATATGTAACATGTCTTCAATACATGACATTAACTCCCTAGAATTTATGACTTAATGGCCATCCCTAAAGGTTCACAATGGGTGCCTTAACTATCAAATAAAATTCATTGAGCATGAAAACCATGACTCAAGCATTACAAAATAATTTTATTTCCTTGTCTACATCAATTACATAAAATCATGATTACATATGTCATTATGAAGACCGAACCTAGTTACATTTTTCAACACTCTATCTTAACTAGGGAGCTATTCATAATCCATATAAGGTACTTGGACATTCTCAATCTAAAGAATTCTCATAAGAAGAGACGGATTGGTAACCCATCTGTATAGCATCATATTATCCAAAATTTTCACATAGAAAGGACTTGATAACAACTATATCTCTCCACACGATCAAAGCACAATGTTGGCGAGTCGATTTATTTATGAACACCCTCATCATTGTCTCTCTCGGAACATACCTCACCCGAGTTCTCAGAGTGTGTTCCACTAGGACTATTCTTATCTTAGACTCCTAGTCCTCAAATAATATTGGTCCTCTACGACTAATCTTATCTCGGATGCCCTAACTCATCCTCAAAGAGTATCGGATGCTAGATGTTTATCCAATCCTCCATTTTGTCTTCCCAAGTGAAGACAAGAATTATGTGTCTATCTCTCCCTCTTGATTTTAAGGACAAAATTCCCATTCCATTGAAGGAATGCACCCATTCCTATAAAATAAATTTACCCAAGCTCCCTCTTAATCATGGACTTGAATAAGCTCCTTCTTGACCAGGGACTTGCTTCCAATAGCTCTTTTGGTGGAGATGATGGGACAACCAGCTTCTTGAAGAACTCCTTCCTCCAATGTCATGAATGTATTCTTCTTTATTAAGGAGTATTCATCATTTTAGGACTTATTTGTAGGGCACAGACCATCCATCACTTTCATCTATGGTTCATGTTAGTCATGTCATCATTCCTTGACATTGGAAAGTGATCTATTAATCCACATATGGCCTTCCTTCATGCCATGTTGCCTTCTTCATTTCATGTTTCCTTAAGGATCTTTCATCCTGTTACATGGTCATTAGTTGCAGAAGACATCCATAGTTATTCCCTTGGAAACCCTAAATAAGCCCATCCAGATATTATTCAAAAATATGAAATGAACATTAAATGAAAATTACCTTTTTGATGGTCTTTCATCTTGACATATTTCTATTTGCATCGAAATATTGCACACACATTGACACATCTCCAAAAGATATACATTGTCAAGGGTCTCTTTCTTTTTCAGACCTCATCAAGCTCTTCATATCTTTCATGGAGATATCATAGTCAAATATTTCAATCCTTGGATTTTTATTTCCTTCTCCATAGTTCCATTTTTCATGATCTCTTCCTTCCTTTTTTCACACATTTTCTTCCATGAACTTCCAATCAGAGTTCCTCATTATTGTCAACCACCTCATATTTCATATGAGGACATAATATTTTATGTGACCCATGCCTTCTTGCATCCTTTCAAAGGAGGAGTTCCTTTCTTTTGATCATGCTCTCGAGATAGAGCATTTATCCATGTTACTTGTAGCCATATGACATGACTCCATTATATAAAATACAAGCATACATACCTCATTTTCCTTTAGGTCATCTAGACTTCATTCAACAACTTCCTTGGTTGAAAGAAATTAAATCCTTGATGTGCTTCACATATTTTGACATCATTCCACCATCCCATGAATTCCCACAAGTTGGAATTCTTGATGAAACACTTGCTCCATTTTAATCAGTGAACCTTCCAATGAAGATTCCAATAGATGATCTTGAGTATCCTCATTCAGCAAATGTTTCCTTTTGAATGATGTATGATGAGATTTGTACTAGTTGATACTTTATTCTTATCATAAGTACCATTTATGTTTCTAATGAGATTTCCCAAGAGCTTCATCCTTTTATAGGTATCTTGCCATAGACTTCTATTTTAGCTATCTTCCATGCTTCTTTATGATAATGTTATTAACTCTTTCTTTCAATCGTATTCTTCTATGATTCCATCTCCTAACATGATGCATCATATCATGCTTCTAATGATTCCTACCATGATAATTATACTTTACAACAGAAAACTTGAAACAGGAACTTGAAAAGAACTAGGTGAGGAATACTATCTCAATCATAGAAGAGATCTTTTATTTACTCCTTGAAGTTCTTATTTTCAGTTTCCTCCACTTCTTTGGTGATATGAGCTTCTTCTATAACCCTTTTGTTATTTTCCTTCTTGATCTTAGGACAATCTCTCTTTTAATTCCCATATTATAGAAATCCATAATATTGAACCTTTGCCATGTTCTTCTTTATTTTCTAAGGACCAAACATCCCTTTTCTCTTTGCCATAGCAACATATGCTTGAGTTTTCTCATTTTATCCTACATCAGTTTTTGCCTTTAGCCTGGTTTCTTCAATATTTCATAGTGACCATAGATCCTTGAATGGAGTAGCTTCCTTATTCCCATAAATGCTTGATGTTAAGTTACCCCATTCCTCTGGCAGTGCATTTAGGACTACAGTGGCCATATTTTTGTCAAACATTATTTCTCCCAGATATTGAAGTTGATCCCATATTTCAGATATCCTCACAAAGTATGATGCTATTCCTTCTTATTTTGATATCCTTAACTTGTAGAGTTCTTTCCTTAATGAGATAACTTCTCTTGCAGTGCGTTGTAGTGGCTAAAACCACCCTCCAAAATTTTGGCACGCATGCAAATTTTGGAGCCTACCTTGGATCCTGTGATCAATCGCTCCTTAGTCACTTATTGGTAAGTCGAAGATCTCAAGTCCCCCTCCTTGATCTTAAGATTTGTTCATGTTCTCATATTTATGCAATATGTGTCATATTTGGGCATCAGGATTATTGTTTTTCATGCAAAGGGAATGTTGTTCTACTTCAAGGGGAAATATTGTGTGTATGGGTTGTTCTCATTACATAGACATGTTTCACACTCACTTCACGCACTCTTGTCACAAAGGTTGTTGCATCAAGAAGAGTATGTATTTTATGTTCTGGATGGTCTATGTTGTATCACTAAGTGTTTGTGTGTGATCATAGTCAAGTTCTATCATTGTTTGCATCAGTCTCATTGATCTCACACTTAGCCCAGTTTCCTGAGCAACCTAGCCTCATCCAACTTTCCGAAACTGCACACTTTGCTTATGCAACCCTCAAGATTTTTCCCTTGCATGTTAGGACCACACAATGCATAGAGACCCCAGCCTCCCTTGGCATCCAAAATGGCACAGTGGTTTCCTCCAGTGTCGTTCCCCTACCAAAACCCATTGTCTTTAGAAACTGCACAATATTTCCCCTCAGTTTCCCAGCCAACACTTCTCTCCAGAAATGCACAGAGAAATTGGGCAAGCAACACTGCTCTCTAGAAATGTGTAGTGCAATCTGGATGCCCTGCATTCAGAAAATGTGTAGATGTGTCATCCCATGACCCATCCTGCAGCAATGTCTTGCTTCTCAAAACTATGCAGTGTTGTCCTAGTTGTCCAATCTACCTTGCATTTAGAAATTGCACAAAGCAGGCGGCCTAGCCTTGCTTTGGAAAACTGTGCAGATCATCCCGGTAGTAGTCACTATCCGTTGAAACTGCGTAGATATATCTCTCAGTGATTACAGGAAAATATGACATGCTAGATCACTCTCAAGGAGTTGAGGAGAAGGAACAAGAAACCAGGTTATGATAAAAGATCGAGACCTCATGCAAACTCCGTCGAATGCATGATCATCTCGAGGGTAAGTATGCTAAGTAAAGAATACCTTTTGAAGTACATATCTTAGTGTAGCTTGAAGGACTGCTTTTTCATTGTCATATCATTATGTCTTTGATAACATGCATGTTTGCAAGCACAAATTCATTTCAAGTGTTTCCTCTACATGGCTTGCTTCCTTTTTGCTTGTTTGACTAATTGTCGTCTTTGACATGTTGATTGCTATGTCATGCTTGTGACCTAGTTCTAGTAATGTCGAAGGTTTTTCTTTGTGTGTTTGGGTTATCTTAGCTATGCAAACACCCATCGTACTCACACACAAAGTTGTAATCATTGTCGCACAAGTGTCATCACCATCATTCGAATATCTATCTCAAGTGTCGCACTTGTGATTCTTAACCTTTGAGTCTGTCTCACTGAGCACATGTTTGCCTTGTTGGTTTGAGGTGTCTTGTTGTCAAGATATGCTAAGTGTGTGATCACAATGTCATGTGTGCACAAGTTCACTTGCTTTCACACTTAGTCATTTTTCCTGAAAATTTGTCAACCGGACAACCCTCCTTCAACTGAACCCCGATCTCAGTGACCTTGCTCTGCTTCCCAGAACTATGCAGAGCTTAATGTTGCCCTTAAGGTTAGCCTACACTACACAATCCTAAAATTGAGCCAACTGACTATCTCCCAGAACTGCGTAGAATTTGTCCCAGAACTCGATCCATTTTGTGCCTCTCGCAAGATCACCCATCAAACCTCCCCCTGGTCAACTAGAAAAACTGACTTGAGTTGTGACCCAGGGATGCACTGATCTCCAAAACTACGCAGAACTTTTCTAGCCTTCCTGCCTTGCAATACTTGCAGAAACTGTGTAAACATGTGGGATAGGCCTATGTTGCCTATCAGTGCATTGTTCCGGGAAATTGCACAGATTTGATGAGCAGGCCCTTTGTTGGCCCACTTTGCTCTCCCTCAGAAAATTGTGCAGTTTTGACTGTCTCTTGCCCTGTTGCCTCGCTCTGCACTCAGTCTAGAAACTACGCAGTTATGTTTGGGAGCCCTCGCTTCATGTCCTAGACTGTCTCCCAGAATTGCGCAGTTTTGACTAGCAACTCCTACAACCTGATCCTGTCTTCCTCTGGAAAACTGCGCAGATTTTCCTGCCAGTGCTTCCTGCTGCCCCCACTTCTTTACCAAGAGAAACTGTGCAGATTCCTAGCTAGACTCCCGGATGACCTACCCAATCCTCACCTTGAAAAATGCGCGGAATTTCCTAGCAGTTCCCCGACACCCTGCCTGGTCTTCCTCCAGAAAATGCACAATTATGCCTCCCAGATGGGTCCTACCTTGCAGTTGTCACTGTTATCCCAGATTATGCAAATCTTACTCCCAGTTACATCTGCACATTTTTTCTCGACAGTGCTCTCAAGCCTCGCATCCCAGCCTGAGTTGTGCTCAGTGTAGTTTCAGTGTCTTGTCCCTCTCCCAGACACCTGCACCAAATCTAAAAGACATTGCATCATGGTAGACTAGGAGATTTTGGGATTTGACGTTGTCTCATCATGAGTGATTGCAGAAACAGGTACATGGATAGAACATGGCACCGCGATGAACGGGATGAAGAAGGAGCGCAGGCTAAAAGACTTTCTCGTGGATGAACGAACACATGAAGCACATTGAGCAACAAATGACAAAGACACATACACATGCCCCATCAAGCGAAGACCAATACCATCAAATACCTTGCGCACTTTGCCATGTTGAGGTGAAGGCATGTTAAGCCAAGTGAACACCATCACTCAGTAACACAGCAGCTCGACACAGACACCATAGTCAGCCAGTAGATGTTAGCAGTGTCATGTCGAGTTGTTAAAATTGGCAACTAGGGAAAAACTTCATGTGGGTCATATTATTCATGGCTGATAATATTTTTACTAGATTCCTCTCGTCGAGAGGTGTAGGATTGATATAAAGATCATCTGATTCTGATAAGTATTCATGGAGATATGAATTTATTTTGATTATGGAATTATTATCAGGCCGACCTACAACTTATGTAGGCTCAGAAGCCCAACAGTCGCATCTATTCAAACACCAACATTATGTATAAATACAGAAGGAATTTTCCTCATTTTGACACTCATCTCATCGCATCTCTTTCTCTCTACTGCGCACAAAAGAGTCTCTTCTCTACTGCGCATAAAAGGGTCTCTCTCTCACACATGTGAAGCCGGAAGCTGTTGAACCTGAAGCTGCAACTGCAGATCCAAAGTTTGACTAGCGTTGACCATCAGATATCCTCCTTAGAACTATGATATAGGTCCATCTGGATCTCCTCCAAAAGCCACAATATTTGGTGGTGGAATCAAGTCAATCTGAAGGACGGTTTGCAAGATATCGACTGCCCTAGTTTGAAGGAAGCTGCTAAAACTTAAGCTGCAACTGTAGAAGTAAACTTTGACTTGCATGGACTAGAAGATATCCTCATCTGAACTATGTTGTAGGTTCATCTGAACCTCCTCTAAAAGCCACAACTTTCGGTGGTGGAATCAAGTCAATCCGACGGACGGTTTGCAAGATATCGACTGCCCTAGTTTGAAGGAAGCTGCTGAAACTGAAGCTGCAACTGCAGAAGTAAAATTTCACCTACGTGGACTAGAAGATATCCTCATATAAACTATGATGTAGGTTCATCTGAACCTCCTTTGGAAGCCGCAACTTCTAGTGGTGGAATCATGCCGATCCGACGGTCGTTTTGTGAGATATCGTCTGCCCTAGTTTGATGATGAAGTCGCTCATGCTGATGCTGCTGATCTAGAGTTTGCTACTGCTGATATAAATCAGATTTATTGTACTATTTCTCTCTACTGAATTATTGAAGATAAAAGAATATTTGATCAAAGGGTTTCCCCACACATTGTGGGGTTTGTCCCTGGCTAGCCGCCACATCTTGTGTCTCTTGTCTTGGCTTGTTTTATGTCGATCGTTTAATGTTCTATCTGCACTTTACTTTATGTACATGTGATTGATAATCTATGGAATATAATAAGAAAAAGAAGTAAAATATTATAAACATAGAACATACCATAACTTAACACGAGTTGTGTCATGACCTGTCTCGGCCACATAACTACTATAGGCCATACTTGTTGTAATCAAATGTAATATAATGTGAAAGTCCAAGAGACGCACATATGAAGTTAAAGAGTCATGTAAGTCAAAAATTCACAGGAATTCAAACGGTCATGAGGGAAGTCAAAGAGTCACAAGGGTCAGTTATTCCCCCTTGGCTATATATACCCCCTCATTGTATGAGTAGACTTTTCACCTTGGCTCCTCCCACATAACCTTGAGAGTTTGTAGTCTGTTCTTTGAGGAGCAAGGAGTGGCTCCAATCTCCCACTACTGGGGCTAGTGATGTATGGCGTACAGATCTGTCTTGGAACTTTTGCTTAATTCAGAATTTTGTCTCAGGTCAACACATTTTCACACATGTTTTGTATCTATTTGTAAGACTATTCTTTAAACATTTGTAATGCATGTTTTCTTAAAATGTACTAAGATAGTTGAACTACTTTGGTTATTTTAGTACTTACATTGTTGAAGATGAGTTGTATTATTTATCACCGTTCCCCATCCATGTCGACTACTCTATCAGAAATTAGATAGACCATCTATGTGTTTTCTTGGTTTTAATGACCGTCATCCTTGTGTGGACTACTTCATTGGAATATGTACATGTTTTCCCTTGAATTTGGTTTTCACGACTGCCACATCCACTCTGGACTTTTCTATTGGATGCTGGACAGACCCTTGTTGTTGTTCACGTGTGTTTCTTCCTGGGTTGGGACTATTCCCTCTCATCAAAAGGCTCACTTTACTCCCCACTTTGATAGTAAGAGAACCCAAACACAGACTTACATTACGCACTCACCAAGCATACTCACCTTGCTTTATTGAAGTTACGAGCATAACACTCTCATGTGTTGAACATCAAGAGCTAAGGAAAATCTCTAAGATAATGGCAATAGGTCATCATACTGTACGGGACTCCTACACCAAATGGTATGAGATCTAGTTGGGACTTCATACCGGGGAGATCCCCTGAATTTTGGCGATTCCATCACCGTCAACATTTCTGGTGCTAGAAGGAGGGCCAGATGACAAGTTGAATCCTCAAATTCTTTTTTGAATCTCTACACATCTATCATGACTATCTGTACAATTCATCCTATGAGATGTATGTCTTATGGAAATGACTTCAAAATCCTGGAGGATTTATGGAATGACTTATCACAATACACACATGAAAGTGAAGGCGGAAAAACTTGGCCTAGGCATCTAGATGCTTTCGAGGATCTTTATGATACCTTGGAATACCCTAAGGATTATGTGGCATGTTCGTTGTTCACATTCATGCTTCGAAGGAACCCATTGCAATTGTGTGTCACGCTGCCTAATAGATATATTCACTCTTTCAATCACTTTGTTGAAGAGATAGATCATGATTTCCACAAATTTGACTGTAAATCACTTAACAAAAAATTATCAAGTTACGGAAAGCCCCTGATGAATCCTTGGTGAAATTCTGGGATCTCTTTCATAATTTGGAATTTCAATTCCCAGAGGATGAAATTTATTGGTAATTTCTTCATGAAATATTTCAATACCTTCTTCACATATCTGAAAATCCACAAGTGTTAGAATCATTCAAACCCATCCCAGCATACCTCGGTGTTAGAGCTGCTAAATCCAAGGTAGACATGGTTGCTGTCACGAGTGACTATCCTTCTTCATCTCATCAAACACCTCTGATCTCATAGTGCTAGGCGGGAGAAGGTGTGCATCTATCTGTTGAACCCTCACATCCTCCTACCCCACCTGTGCTTGATTTCTATGCAAATTCGGCTTGAAAGACTGTTAATTATCCTGTTTTGTGTTCTCCCTTTACGGACTCCACACTTGTTGTTCACGAGGATCAAGTTGTCGACAGAGTTGGTGTTGAGCAGCCAACCTGCACTATCATTTATGATGAGTGTGTGTGGGAATATGAAGAAGAGCCCATATGGAAGGATGACTCCCTTCCATCTGTCTCTGATCCGTTCTATCCTGACATCCTTTGTGATTTTTCCACTTTTGATTTTCCTTGTGAAAACTCATGATCTAATGTTTCCACTTCCGATCATTCATAGGAAACACTAGATGTCAGTCGGTCATTACATTGCAGAGAGGACACATCTTTATCTGAAAATCCTTTCAATATTTCATCTGTAATTTATGAAAACACAAAGGGTGAACATATTTGTTTCTCATCAAACCCTTTACATGATTCATCAGATCATGGTGGTGTCGATGAACATCCTAAATTTTCTGATCGTGGTTTTCATTTTCTCTGTACTTCTTCATTCAATCACGATGTTGATTCACTCACTGTTAATCTTTCTAAGCCACTGGTCTCTAATAATCTACCTATTGATGAAGTGGAAACCCCTCAAGAAGTCGAGGCACATTATCATGCACTGATGGTTATGTTAGGCCTTCATTATCTTGATGTTAGTTCCACTTCTAGTCAGAATATTGTTGAAACACCAAAGGCTCTGTATCACTCTCCTATGTGCATTGAAAATCAATCTAGTTTAGCCTCACATGAAACCGTGTTTGGCTCTCGAGATAAGATGGGTACATGTAAGACTTGTACAACTATCAACATTTGGTTATCTATTGTGCTCTCTCCTTATGAAGAGCTTGTTGTCTTCAGTTGATGATACCTTGCCGGAAAATACGTTTTTTTAAGAGTGAATCTTGGTGAAAACAAAACACTTGCACTTTAACTAGTACTGCCTAGTCTAATCAGTTCTTTTGAGTTAACCCTTTTTAGCTCAGTCCAGTAGAGTAAAGTGAGGGGGAAAGCCTTAACAAGTGTGTCAAAGGTATATGTAAATACTTCTCTGAAGGGACAAACTCTTTTTCTCTCAATAAGTCGAGTTCCCTCTTCCACCTCTAAAATAAATAAGTGTCTATGCACAGTTCTTTGAAAAATGAAAAAAAAAATGTGAAAATGAAAATAAATAAATAAAGAAATAAACAAGGAAAAAGAAGAGAAAGGATTCCTACATAAAGAAGTGATGCAAGTAACTCCGTCGAGGTCTTGACCAGGCTCACTGGTAGCAGAACGATGCTTGTGTTCCTACATGACTCCACCAGGGTACTCTTTCGACCTCTTGGTAGCGAAGAATCACTAGATATGAAACTAGGACTCTGACATTTATATTACTTGTGCATCTATATACCCCTCATCCCAATCGAAACAACTTAGTTGACTTAGCTTGGAATGTGTGCTGACTGATCAAGAAAATGGTAGGGACTATATCTTTCACCCAAGCGAGTGCTTAATCCATGACAATCAAAGAATCGAACAATACTTATGGAAAGGTTAGACTCGCTTTTCACAAGACAAGGTCCATATAGAGAGTTGGAGTTCTACCAGTGTGTCACCAATGTTGTAGCAACTACAACCACCCTCCAAAATTTTGGCACGCATGCAAATTTTGGAGCCTACCTTGGATCCTGTGATCGATCGTTCCTTGGTCACTTATTGGTAAGTTGATGATCTCAATCCCCCCTCCTTGATCTTAAGATTTGTTCATGTTCTCATCTTCATGTAGTATGTGTCATTTTGGGCATCGAGATTATTGTTTGTCATGCAAATGGAATGTTGTTCTGCTTCAAGGAAAAATCTTGTGTGTATGGGTTGTTCTCATTACATAGACATGTTTCAAACTCACTTCACGCACTCTTGTCACAAAGGTTGTTGCATCAAGAAAAGTATGTCTTTTATGTTCTGGATGGTCTATGTTGTATCACTAAGTGTTCGTGTGTGATCATATTCAAGTTCTATCACTGTTTGCATCAGTCTCATTGATCTCACACTTAGCCTAGTTTCCCAAGCAACCTAGCCTCATCTAGCTTTCTGAAACTGCACACTTTTCTTCTGCAACCCTCAAGATTTTTCCCTTGCCTATTGGGATTGTGCAATGCGTAGAGACCCCAACCTCCCTTGGCATCAAAAACAATGTAGTGGTTCCTCTAGCGTCCTTCCCCAGCTGGAACCCAATGTCTTCAGAAATTGTGTAGTGTTGTCCCTCAGCTACCCAACCATCACTGCTCTCTAGAAATGTGCAAAGAAGTCAAGCAACCAACACTTCTCTCCAGAATTGCACAGAGCAATCCAGCTGCCTGCATTCAGAAACTACGTAGAGGTGTCCTCCCAGGACCCATCCCGCAGCAATGTCTTACATCTCAAAATTGTGCAGTGTTGTCCTAGTAGTCCAATCTGCCTTACACATAGAAATTGTGCAGAGTAGGTAGCCCAGCCTTTCTCTGGAAAACTACGTAGATCATTTCGGAAACAGTCACTATCCGCTAAAACTATGTAGATCTATCTCTCATTCATTACAGGAAAAGATGACATGTTATATCACTCTCAAGGAGTTGAGGAAAAGGAACAAGAAACTAGGTTATGATAAAAGATCGAGACCTCATGCAAACTCTATCGGATGCATGATCATCTTGAGGGTAAGTATCGTAAGTAAAGAATATATTTTGAAGTAAATCTCTTAGTGTAGCTTGAAGAACTACTTTTCATTGTCATATCATTTTGTCTTTGATAACATGCATGTTTGCAAGTCCAAAGTCATTTCATGTGTTTCCTCTATGTGTCTTGCTTCCTTTTCGCTTGTTTGACCACCTGTCATCTTTGGCATGTTGATTTCTATGTCATGCCCTGCGACCTTGTTCTGGTAATGTCGAAGGTTTTCCTTTGTGTGTTTGGGTTATCTTAGCTATGCTGACACTCGTTGCACTCACACACAAAGTTGTAAACACTTTTGCACAAGTGTCGTCACGATCATTCGAATATCTATCTCAAGTGTCGCACTTGTCGCTCTTAACATTTGAGTCAGTCTCACTGAGCACATGTTTTTCTTGTTGGTTTGAGGTGTCTTGTCGTTAGTTCGTGCTAAGTGTGTGATCACAATGTCATGTGTGCACAAGTTCACTTGCTTTGACACTTAGTCATTTTTCCTGAAAATCTGTCGACTGGACAACCCTCCAACCGAACCCCGGTCTCAGTGACCTTGCTTTGCTGCCTAGAACTGCAAAGAGTTTGAGGCTTTCCTCCAGGGTAGCCTATGCTGTGCAATCCTGAAAGTGAGTCAGTCGACTATCTCCCAGAATTGAGCAGAAGTTGTCCCAGAACCTGATCCATTCTACACTTCCCACATGATCACCCATCAAACCCCACCCTAGTCAACTGGAAAAACTGACTTGAGTTGTGACCCTCAGTTGTACTAATATCCAAAGCTACGCAAAACTTGTCCAGACTTCCTGCCTCTCATTGCTTTTATAAACTACGCTGACATGTGGGGCAGGCCTCTGCTGCCTGTCATTGCACAATCTTGGGAGATTAAGCAAATCTGACAGGTAGGCCCCCTGTTGGCCTGCTCTGCTCTCCCTGAGAAAATTGTGTAGTTTTGACTATCACCTTCCCTGCTGCCCACTCTACACTTAGCCCAAAACTATGCAGTTATGACTGGGAGCCCTCGCTACCTATCCCGGACTGTCTCCCAGAATTGTGCAGTTTTGACCAACAACTCCTGCAGCCTAATCTTGTCCTCCTCTGGAAAACTACGCAGATTTTCCTGCAAGTGCTTCCTGCTGCCCACACTTCCTTCCCCAAAGAAACTGCATAGATTCCCAGCTAGACCCCCAAATGACCTACCCAGTCCTCACCTGCCAAGCAGTTTCCCAAAACCCTACCTGGTCTTCCTCCCAGAAAATGCGTAATTCTACCTCCTAGCTGGGTCTTTCCTTGTAGCTATCACTATTGTCCCAAATTGCACAAATCTGCCTCCCAGTGACATCTGTGCAGTTTTTCCCGACAGTGATCCCGAGCCTCGCATCTCGACCTGAGATGTACTCTGCGTAGTTTTAGTGCCTTGTCCCACTCCCGGTCACCTGCACCGAATCTGAAATACATTGCATCATGGTAGACTAGGATATTTTTGGATTTGATGTCATCTCATCATGAGTGATTGCAAAAACAGGTACATGGATAGAACATGGTGCGGCGATAAACAGGATGAAGAAGGAGCGCATGCTAGAATACTTGCTTGTGGTTGAATGAACACATGAAGCACATTAAGCAACAAGTGACAAGGACACATACACATGCCCCATCAAGCAAAGACCAGGACCATCGAATACCCCGCACACTTTGCCATGCGGAGGCGAATACATGTTACACCAAGAGCACACCATCACTCAGCAACACGACAACTCAACATGGACACCACATTCAACTAGTACATGTCAGCAGTTTCATGTCGATTTGTGTCATGAGTTGTCTCTGTCACATCACTACTATGGGCCATATTTGCTGTAATCAAATGTAATGTAATGCAAAAGTCCAAGAGACACACATATGAAGTTAAAGAGTCATCTAAGTCAAAAAGTTACAGGAATTCAAACGGTCATGAGGGAAGTCGAAGAGTCACAAGGGTCAGCTATTTCCCCTTGGCTATATATACCCCCTCATTGTATGAGCAAAGTACTTTTCACCTTGGCTCCTTCCACATAGCCTTGAGAGTCTATAGTATGTTCTTTGAGGAGCGAGGAGTGGCTCCAATGTCCCACTACTGGGGCTAGTGATGTATGATGTACAGATGTGTCTTGGAACTTTTGCTTAATTCAAAAGCCTGCCTTAGGCCAGCATGTTTTGACACATGTTTTGTATCTGTTTGTAACACTATTATTTAAACATTTGTAATGCATGTTTTCTTAACCTATACTAAGATAGTTGAACCACTTTGGTTATTTTAGTACTTACATTGTTGAATATGTGTTGTATTATTTATCATCGTTGTCCCATCCATGTGGACTACTCCATCAGACATTAGATATACCATATTTTTGTTTTCTTGGTTTCAACGATTGTCACTCCCGTGTGGACTACTCTATTGGATGGTGTATGTATTTTCCCTTGAACTTTGGTTTTCACAACTATTGCATCCGTTGTGGACTATTCCACTGGATGTTGGATAGACCCTTATTGTTGTTCGTGTGTGTTTCTTCCTGGGTTGGGACTATTCCCTCTCATCAAGAGGCTCACTTTACTCCCCACTTTGACAATAAGAGAACCCAGAAACAAAGTTACATTATGCACTCACCAGGCATACTCACCTCACTTTCTTGAAGTTACAAGCATAACACTCTCATGTGCTGAACAACAAGAGCTAAGTAAAATCTCTAAGATAATGGAAATCGGGTCATCGTACAGGATGGAACTCCTACACCAAACTGTGTGATTTCTTTTTGGGACTTCATACTAGGGAGATCCCCTAAATATTGGTGGGTCCATCACTATCAACACAGTGCTTACATAAAACATCTCGATCAATTTTTCATATATTTCTTTTAAGTTTCGAGTTTAGATACATATGGAATGAGGGGATCCTTGATGGATTCTAGGAGAATCCTTTGAGCCCTTACTTCCCCTTTCATAAACCTTGCAAGTTCTTGAGTGTCTTCTTTTGGAGGTTTAGATATTGATCCCTTAACATGTTCGATGACCTCATTTTCAATGAGATTTAGATCTACCCTCTTCTTCCATGCAAGAAAGTTTGAAGCCCCAACCAACTTGTTACTTTCCTTGCAAAAAGACATTTTGACGGATTCAGATGTAAACATAAATATACTTACTTGTGAATATTCTTCTTCCACTTGCTGCCTCCTTGAATTTGATGATGATATAGATAGTAGAAAACTTCTCTTTGATGAAGATAGTTTTCTTTCAAGAGTGATCCTTGGCTCCACAAAGAAGGAGATCACCTTAGAAATTTTGATGTCCTTGATGATGATGATGACAATGTCCTTGATATTTTATTCCCTTAGATGAGCAGACTTCAAGTTACTTAGATATCTTCAACTTGATTAGAGGTAGGGTTTATGTGGTCTCCTTCCTACCTGAGCGGGGATCCCAAGACTTCTTCTGGTGTAGACTTCTTCTTCGATCTGTTGAAGAAAATGTAACTAGGGTAAATTTTCATTATGACTTATAATTATAATATTATGAAGTAAATTATTATTCCTTGCATGATGGGTTTCATGAGAAATATGTGATTACCATAGGTCAAATACTTCTTCTTGATTTCTTTCGATTTTTATGTTTCATCATAATTATTATAATGGTCATAAGATCAAAGGTTTACACTCCAAGAAAAAGTGTCACTATCCTCATGCAAATCCACTCTACAAAAATGCTATAATCTCCTTGATGATATGCCAGCCTAAATTGAAGGCACTATTGTCAGTTGAAGGTACTATCATTGACCCATATATATAAGGTGTGACGTGAAGTCTAAAACAACAAGTCTTCAATTCATTCATTACATTCAACGAAGAAAAGGAACGCATACATAGTAAGCAAGGTGAATATCTTGGAAATCTACGGATCAGTTCACATTACAATCAACAAAGAAAAGGAACGCATACATAGTGAGCATGGTAAATATCTTGGAATTCTTCCTACAATATACATACAGTATGTCAAAGTATCTCATGTATCTTGGAGGTCTCTCAGAAGTATATACTCTGTGATAGTTCTTGGAAGAAGGACTATATATATATATATATATATATATATATATATATATATACAATGTCTGCTCTCGGTGGTGGCTCGTGTAAATATATACTGCGACAACCACTCTCGGTGGTGGATCGTGTAAATATATATTGTGACTACAACTCTCGGTGGTGGAATATTGTTGTGGGGAAAAGTGTCTATTCAAAACGACCCTATCCACCTAAGGTGTGACAGTTCCTTAGCAACAAACAGAGAAAACTACTTTTGTATTCTTCTTTATGAACTGTAAACGAAGAGGAATAGGATGAACCAACCTGTGTCTTGCGCTAGTCCTTTGATCCAATCTCTCTTCTCTTTGACAGCTTCTAGCTACCTGCTCCCTTACTTGCCCAGCTTCACCAAGTTCCTACAAGATCACAGAAGAGGAAAACTACACAAAGACATGGATTTACATTCATAAATAGCTTAGGATCAGATTTAAGCTAAACATGCAAATATAACAAAAACATCATTGATACACAAGCATGTAGGAGAAACTCAAATAGTTTTATTGATATAACAAGAAGATCCAGGAGGAGATACAACCAAGTGAGTCCCGATCCAGCGTCAACCTCCCAGCAAAGGAATCCCTTCTTCACCTCCAACAAAGCATAAATCACCCAATGCACTGATCTCAATCTCAAAACCAACAGCAATTCTCTGCAATGTACAAAATTCCAACCTGCGGATCTCTGGGATGAGGGATCCATATATAGATGTATGCAAAGAGGATGAGTCAGCTTATGATTTGACTTGTGGCCTCTCTCTGTCAGTTCTTGCTTCTACTTGGAGACTGAGAGCCTCTTACTCATCCTTGGTCGAACTCAGTGAGGCAAGTGTCATTGGGGAAGATTCTGGAAGCTTCCATTGTCTATCCACCTCGCGGAATGACACTGCCATTTGTCATTTCCCGCTCAGCGCACCTTGGTGGTGCATTTAGGTGCATTGCAATGCACCTAGCTAGTGTACTTGGGTGCTATGCAACGCAGGTAGCTAGTGGAGCAGCTGAAATGATCTTGATTTGATTGGTTCTGAGCAGTTTCTGGTGGAGAACTTCTGGGAGAAGCTGTAATTTGTTGACCTTGTTCCTTTAGGGGTAGGAACAACACATTTAGGGACTTAGGATCCCTTGGATTATGGAAATTTCATGCTTAGAGCTGTAAGGCACAAAAATGTCTATAACAGTTGCCCCCTAAAGTATGAGGCCGTTTATCGGGTGAAATGCTTTATTAGGAGGATCCGAAGTTCTCTCAATGCTGGGAGGAGACCTGTAATAAGATACAATACAATACATTATCTTCATACTGTTTTCATGATTTAGCTGAGGCGGGCATTCCCATGCTCAGCTCTATAAACTCATTTTTATGTACACAGGACAAACAATCGTCTGATGGTAGACTGATGATTCTAATGGAGTCATCATCCTTTTGGTAGGATGACTATCTGTGCTGCAATGCTGTACATGTCAAATGTTTTTATTTTTCCTGAATATATATCGCAGCCCGGATGGATGAAACTAGATCCGGGGTCTTCAATCTCGTCCGATCTTCACTCGAAGTACAAGTCGATCCATGTGAGAAATGTTTTGAAGTCGAACATGGAAAGACATCACTTGATTACCAGTTGATGATGTAAACTGTTAACAAGCGCGAGAGGAATCACCGATAATGATGATGACCCTCAAGGTACTGCAGTACAATTCACGTGGTGTGAATAAAGGACTTGGTGTCGAACACCACGCAAAATCTTTCGGTCGAAGGTCATTGATGTATACCTGTCGCCGGAAGTGAGAAACTTGCCATTGAGGCATGCAAGCTTCAAAGTACTGAAGGGGGTGTTCCTAGATCAACTTCTTGGATAATGAGCTGATGTCGACAAGAAGCGATCCGTCAAAGGAGGGCCTTAATGAATCCCACATCAATGACACGGAACGGAGCAAATGATTTTGATGGAGGTGAAAACGATCTGATGATATATGGTTCAGGATGGTGGTCATGAAAGAATGAAGTATAATGTATGGTAGTGGATGGGACACGGGTGACTTCTCTGGATGACTTCTCTTGAACATGTCGGCGACACTTATGTGATGGATTGGTAGCATTTACCCCAAATGTGGATGGTATGGCGTGACCGTGGTGATGTGACCAGTGAGTGAAACAACCCAACCCGACTCAGGCACGGAGCGGAAGTGTCATGTTCAAGAGCGACTTGCTACCTATAAAGATTCTTTGAGTTTCTTCCCAATTTTTCCCCAGTCATTGCTGACCAGTACCTCTTTATTTTTGTCAAGCTTGAGGAGGATAACATATGCTTGTTCTATAATTTTCCCTTCGGGCAAACCCATCGCTATGTTTTAACGAGCCTAGCGATAGTGAAACTTGTTCTCGTCTAAAGACAAGTTTGTCGCTATTAATCTTTTTAACGAGTTTAATGACAAAGATAACTCAGTCCTTTTCATTTTTAGAGAGTCTGAAAAGGTACGTAAAGGTAACTCCGAAATTCCTTTTTCGTCATCTAATCCCTTAAGTCCGAAAAAGTATAAAACAATACAGAAGGGATGAATTTTCGATAGTTTTAACGAGCCGAACAAAACAAGCGCTCGATCTTTTTGTGAAATAATCCCTCAGGTCCAAAAAGATTAAAATCTAGAGGAGGGATAGCACTTACGGTCGCTTTAACGAGCTGGAAGGCCAAAACTCGGCAATATTTTCATATTTTACGAGTCAGGTGAAAAGACCTTAAAGAAGACTCGTCTTTTGAGGAACGAGTGATAAAATGGGTAGCAGCTGATTCCAGGTAAGGTTTGGAATTTTCCAATCATGGCAGTGTCACAGGGATGGCTAGTGAAATCACTTTTCGCAGCTGTTCCTCAAAATGGGTAAACAATCAAATGGAGGTGAATGATCGGCCAATGGAAAAGTGGAGGTGACGGTGCAAACACGACCAAGGCTTTAATGGCTGATAATGCTACATTCACGGTGGTTATTTACCGGAGGATAGTTCAGTTTTTAACGAGCTTAAACGCGGATTGAAACACTTGCTCGGTCTTATGTTTATTTTTTAACGAGCTTGAACTATGTGCTAAAACTGCTCGATCAATCCAGTCATATGATAAGAATGTCTCATATAAAATGGCAATATTTAGATTTTTTCCCCACATCCTTTCTTTATGCAAGTTAGATGGCGACTAATCCTACGAGTTTAAAGGGTTAGCCTACGGGTTTAAAGGGAGGACCTAAAAATTTAAAAAATAAATAGTCGCCCTTCGCTTGCACTCCAAAAGGTTTGCATGCCCCCAGGTATAAAATACGATTTCAAGGTTACCCCTCAATTTGCAGACAAAACACTTGTTCTATCAAGAAAGGCTTACCTCTTACAGGTTACCAAAGATTGTCTCATTCGCGTTACAAATGAAACACTTCCTCGGCGATGTCTACCGACATAGACAAAGGTGAGTGACAACGAGCACCAAACACATAACTTTGACAAGAGAGTCTTATTCTAGAATAACCTCCCTTCCACCAACGGACGGGGTACAGACTAGTCATATTCTCCTGCTGAAACCTACCCTATACCTGAAGTTTTCCTGCCGAAGCAGACCAGGACGCATGCCCCCTGGGTTCCAGTCATATTCCTCCGAATTACTCGCGCTCATCGGGAGGACGGACCGTGGGTTGAGACACTTCTTGCGTGAAGAGACCATTTAGGGATGGTATATGACTATTTGCTATGCGTGATCCGGGAAATGAAAGCTGGTCCACGAGCTTGACCACTCTTCCTTCGTGCGGAAAACACATTACTCTAAAGAGTGATGAGACGATGGCTCCCATGCAATAAATATAGTCTCGTCCAAGGAGTATGTTATAATCCAAGGGTCCTTGAACTACCATTACGTTCATTTGAACTGTCTTCCCTCTCAATGTTATGGGTACATTGGGAAGGATCCCTAAAGGTCGACTGGTTCCTTTATAAAAGCCTGTCAGATTTCTCATCTCAGGCAAAAGCGATGGCGAACCAAGCGCTTTCCAAGCAGTAGAGGAAAGGATACTCACAGAAGCCCCCTCATCAATGATGGTACCAGCCATGACCATTCTATATATTTGAACGATAATTCGGAATGGTATGCTTGCTGGTAAACGGGGTCTGCCTAGTTGATTCCAGTCGAAGGATACGACTAGGTTGCTTGGAGGTGGGACCGAGTAGACGGCCGGGTATGGCTCTGACGAACTTCCTTCCTGCGGTAAAGGAATGGGTAGATTGCCCCCATGTTCATCGGAGTCTGTGTTGATGAAGAGAATTTGGACGGTGTCATCCTTGTTCTCTTCAGTGACTGTATCATTCGAAGATAAAACCTCTGAAGGCAAGACTGGGTCAACTGCCGCCTCGACCTTTTGACTTTCGTCTGGTATGGATTCAGTTGGTTTATCTTCAATGATAGACGCTTCAGCTGACCACTTGAGCGGGCCAGCTGGATTCTCAACTAGTGATGGACTCGGCAAGAGTTTTTTATATCCAGGAGGAAGTCGTAACGGTGAAACCGGACGATCATCCAAGACTCTTTTAGCCTCGTCTAAGAAGGGACAACGGTGGAGGGCATGGTTGCCTTCGCACAGTCTACAGGGAGATCTAGCTCTCCCTTTTTGTCCTGGGGCTTCACTTTCGCTAGTTGACGGTGTGCTTTCAACATGATCACCAGAGGTTGACGACACCGGATTGTGCAAACGGGGAGACCAGTCCCTTAGTATCCGGGGGATGCAAGGACAATCTCTGTGAAAGTTGTCTCCCTTGCAAATGATACATGGCGATTTAGGCCTGGTCAGTGCAGTGTGTGGATTTTCATTAGACGACACTTGTTTCCCCCCATTTGCCTTTGGCTCCTTCTTCTTCTTCTCTTTCTTCTTCTTTCCCTTCTTCTCCTTAGGAACTTGACTTTTGGCTTTGCCAGCCCCATCAAGCGAAGAGGAAGGAGGAGAAGAAGAATTAGAGGAAGTAGAAGGTTGGTGGGTAACTCTGGATTCGTTTAATTGCCGATTCGATTGTTCAGGAATAGTGGTGTTCTGAATGACATTGGTTGAGAAGAGCCAGACTGGCAAGCCAATTGTTAGTCCTGGAAGCGACAATGTGGCCATATGGGATGCACCAACATCTCCCCAAGAGGAGAAGGGACTAGGATTTCCACCAAGGGGAATTCCTTGGTTGGTAGACTCCATTTTCTCAACCTAAGATCAACGTAGGAAAAGGGTATGAATATTCCGTTTAAAATAAATTTTAAGACGCTTTGACACAACTTTTTTTTTCAATTTTAAAGAGTCGAGAAAAAACAAAAGATGACTCTAGTCTCCTTCGATTTTTAATGAGCCTGAAGTGACAAGTGCTCAGATAGACCTTTTCCGTTAAGGAGTCTGAAAAGGAACGAAAGGGACTACTCTGGAGATCTAGGTAGAGGGAGTACCAAACCAATCACAAAACTGCAGAATACGTTTTACGGTACGGCAGTCAATCTTCCCGAATGCTGTGTTCGGTGCATTGCGATCAGTAGGGCGGCCGACACGGCTTCCTATGGATAAAAGGTTTTAAGCCTATAGGGGCCTCCCAATATATACTCGACGGTATGTGGGAGCACAAGTCCGTACTGGCACTTATCGTCTCAAAGTGGAGGAATCACCCAACCATCAGTGAGGACAACAGTTACCAGGCTTTACGACGCCGGAATACGTCTCTAGCCTAGACCTCTATGTTGTGCATTAAGTTCCAAAGCGTTGTTAGATTCATTCAATTTATTTTAAGTTGATCTTTCTTAGAAGTTTGCCTTTTGGGATCACCACGAGATGTAGATGTAATTCCTAAAATGCAATCTAAAGATGATAAGCAAGATTTTATCTCTTTTCAGCAATGAAAATCCTAGCTACAGGGGGAAAAGAAAGACACAATCTTTTCTCAAAGAGCAAAGAGCACACTGTAAATGCACTTTTCCTAAATCAAGCCAAACAGACTATCAATATGCAAATGCACATATGCATGTATTTGTTTTCACTTTTTTAATATTGATGCCTAAAAAGAAAGTTGTTGTACAAATTTGAATTCGATTTTAAGTGAAAAACACAAACAAGCTTCTTTTCAAAATCAAAAGGTAGAGACGGTTATGACACTTTATGATTTTGAAGTAAACACTTGTTTCGACACTAGAAATTCACAAATTCAAGCCAAAGGCAAAAGTAAAAGAGTAATCGACTGTCAACAGCAAATAAACTTTCTCCTAAGATCGAAATCGACACTTACGACAGATCTAAATCCAAGGACGACAGTATGACTAGTTTACTTTTGCAATGGGAAACTGTAAATGACATAACAAACACATAAAAACAAATACAGTTCTTTTTGTACAAAGGAGGCGGAATTAAGGCAAAGAAAAGGGGTTTTTAAACAGACACACACTGATCACAGGCTGCAAAATCAGAGACAAAACTGAAAAAATGAAGCAAAGAACCTTAGCTGCACAGGGCTAGGCTGATCAGCGCACCTGTTACAAAGAGAAACTGAATTGCAGCGCAGGTAGCCCTCTCGGGAACTGCGTTGAAATGCAGAGTCTCTTCACAGTGCCTGCGCTGGGGCAGAAACGAGACTTCTATCTGGGTTATGGGTCACGGTTTGCAGTTTAATCTATGGATTTTGGCCGAGTAAAAGCAATCAGTACGGTACAATCAGAGGGATGATTTAAAGGAGGACTAAGAGCTATCACAAAGGGTAATCAGATCACTTGTGAATCAGCTGTTCAGATCATAAACAGATCTAGTGAATGGACTAGAGTAGCAGATGTCTACTTTGCACTTGTAAATGGCAAATGCAATTCGATTCGCTACTCCTAAGTTTATGAGATGAACAACAATAGAAACACAAACAAACTAACTAGACACGATCCCCAGCGGAGTCGCCATTTTGTTGTGGGGAAAAGTGTCTATTCAGAACGACCCTATCCACCTAAGGTGTGACAGTGCCTTAGCAACAAACAGAGAAAACTACTTTTGTATTCTTCTTTATGAACTGTAAACGAAGAGGAATAGGATGAACCAACCTGTGTCTTGCGCTAGTCCTTTGATCCAATCTCTCTCCTCTTTGACAGCTTCCAGCTACCTGCTCCCTTACTTGCCCAGCTTCACCAAGTTCCTGCAAGATCACAGAAGAGGAAAACTACACAAAGACATGGATTTACATTCATAAATAGCTTAGGATCAGATTTAAGCTAAACATGCAAATATAACAAAAACATCATTGATACACAAGCATGTAGGAGAAACTCAAATAGTTTTATTGATATAACAAGAAGATCCAGGAGGAGATACAACCAAGTGAGTCCCGATCCAGCATCAACCTCCCAGCAAAGGAATCCCTTCTTCACCTCCAACAAAGCATAAATCACCCAATGCACTGATCTCAATCTCAAAACCAACAGCAATTCTCTGCAATGTACAAAATTCCAGCCTCCGGATCTCTGGGATGAGGGATCCATATATAGATGTATGCAAAGAGGATGAGTCAGCTTATGATTTGACTTGTGGCCTCTCTCTGTCAGTTCTTGCTTCCACTTGGAGACTGAGAGCCTCTTACTCATCCTTGGTCGAACTCAGTGAGGCAAGTGTCATTGGGGAAGATTCTGGAAGCTTCCATTGTCTGTCCACCTCGCGGAATGACACTGCCATTTGTCATTTCCCGCTCAGTGCACCTTGGTGGTGCATTTAGGTGCGTTGCAATGCACCTAGCTAGTGTACTTGGGTGCTATGCAACGCAGGTAGCTAGTGGAGCAGCTGAAATGATCCTGATTTGACTGGTTCTGAGCAGTTTCTGGTGGAGAACTTCTGGGAGAAACTGTAATTTGTTGACCTTGTTCCTTTAGGGGTAGGAACAACACATTTAGGGACTTAGGATCCCTTGGATTATGGACATTTCATGCTTAGAGCTGTAAGGCACAAAAATGTCTATAACAAATATCTAATCAGTATCATAACCAACAATAGTATGCAAGTCTGTCTTAAGACATCAATAACGATGTAAACTTTGAAACAGGAACTATAAACTCAAAACAGGAACTCTGGGCAAAAACCCCGAAAAAACATCAAAAACATAAAAATGAAAAGTGTGTATACTGGAACGATGGTTTTTTTTTTTTAGGGTCAATTTTGAACATGTTTTAAAAATGGCATTGAAAACGAAATTTTCGTGCAAAAAACACCTTGAAAATGAAAAAGTGTTGATATTGGAACGATGATTTTTTTTTGGGGTCAATTTTCAACATTTTTAAAAAATGCTAGTAAAACCGAATTTTTATGTGCAAAAAAAATGTTGTTTATGAGGAAAAAAACACACTACTATTTTTGGTAGAATAACATTTTTCTTTCCTAAGTATAAATTCAACATGTTTTCAACCATAACATGTTAGATACAAAAGAAATTGGAATTTTTTCAACCATAAAATTAAAAAACCATAACATTATGAACAAATTACATGACTAAATGAATCCAAATGTCATTATTTGTATATTGAATGAAACATACATTATATCTCTAATTTAATGTTGCATTGTAGATATTCTAAACAATAAAAATTATCATAATTAAGACATATAATCCAACAACATAAAAATGGCTCATAACTTTTGATATAACACCATATGGAAATCAAAATTTTTATTTCAAGATACGATGCAAACATCAACGATATAAATTGTCTTAGACAATTATTCAAAATCACTCATATTTTCTTGCACACCATCAGAATTCACATCTTTATATGAATGACTGGATGCTGACGAAGATGTTCCATATTCTTCTCTTTCGTCAACTAGTGCTCCATCTGAGTCCACATGCATGCCCACCATTTCAGGTTTCAAAATTCTTCTAGATCTACGATTGGTTTCAACAAACTCCCATATCAACATTGTTCCTTCTAGTAACAACCTTTTCAGAATCTCTATCGTCTTGAATCGAAGAGTTCCTCTCTTTGTTAAATTGAAGTCATAAACAAGTATGTCAACATCCTCCAATTTTAAGATGTTTGTGCAACAGCGATTTATATTTGTACCCTTTCTTTTTCTCTTTCCGCCATTTTTTTTGTCAACTACCATCTCTGGCTTATACACACCATTGAATGGGTGTGTATTTATGGCATACCAATGTACTTCAACACCTGTAACATCATTTTCTGTAAATACCTTTATAACCTTAGCAGCCCAGAATGGATATCCATTGGGATCTCCATCTGCTAGCACTGTGATCATGCAACCCTCCTTAATCTCTTGTACTGAACCCCTGTAAAGGTCTTCCATGGCTTCACGTTGTGCACGAGATCTTCTGGAACCAATATACATCTCTCTTTCCTATGCCTGTGAAGAATTAATAATACCTTGAAATTGTTGTTGTTCAACAATTTTTATTTCCTCATGTTCATTCGACACATTTTGTGGCCAAATAAATGGATTTTTCAAAGGTATATCTTCATTTTTTGTTGTTGAAATGATATCACTTTGATTATTGAAAAATGACTCCCACCAAAATGAATCAGCAATGTCAAAGTACTCATATGTATATCTAATACATTTTTTAATTTCTTCTAGGCAATCAGAATAATTTATATCTCTATTCTGTCTTCTTGCATTATGAACTTCACCAATTGATTGTAATAGCAATGTTTTTGATGCAAATATTGGATGATCTGGAATGAACTTCAAAAATTCCAAACCTGATGAAGGTGCCCATTATACAGTAGTTGAATACTTCTTGGCCCATATTAGTGTTTTCCCATCAATTTTTTTGATACGAAATTGATGTTGGAAGCTAATGTCTTTAAGTTGTTCAATGCATTTCTCCTCACCATGCAATCCCAGAATAAACCTTCGCATGTCAACGTTTTCTTCCAACACTTCAAAAGTAGGCTCTAGAATGTATGATTTCTTAATACATTCAATTAATGATGGCAAGCTCCCAACTTCCTTCCTCTTCAATGTGACTGAAAAATGACTGAACATCTGATCAATATGGTCATGAGTGTGCCCAAAAAGAAGGAAGCCAACCTTTACCTTCTGAAAAATTCTCAATTCAACAAGCATGTTTAGATATCCAAAAACAACCTGATTTTTGTTTTCATGGCAAGTTTTGTCCAATTGTAGATACAAAACTTCAGGAAGATTACCAGACCAATGAGAAAGCACATCATGAATGATAGTTATTGTTAGATTTGCATCATTATGAATATTTGGAGCTGTGAAGTACACCCTTGGAAACATTTTCCCATTGAAGACCATACAATCGACCAAGTGATACTAAATAAAATTCTCCTCCTGTAAATTTTTGGGTATGCGAACAAAATGTGGTAAAAGAGTTTTCTTCTGGTCCATACCATCAGCTATCAAACCCAAATATTTATTCGGATTATCATAACACTTCTTTCGATGCTTGTACAACTTTTTCCTTTCACTTGTTTGTTGTTCGCGATGCTCATGAAGTCTTTGACAATTGAATCTACACAACACAAAATAAAGCCATTAAGAAATATGTTTTCGTAGTTGATGACTATACAATTTTAAAAGTTAAAGTTATGAATGCTTACCTCTTTTTGACCCTTCACATTTATCCCTTTTTTATTTAAGAGAAGCACATGTACTGCAAATCCCCATCCTTGTCTTCTTAGGAATACGAACATTGTTGAATTCTTTCTTCCATACCTTCACAAAATATTGATATGTAATAAACCGGCCATGTCTCTCAGCACCTTCTGCATATTCTTTGTATAAGTTGTAGATTTCTCGTCTTGAAAAAATTATCTAGAATATGTATTGTCTCTCTATTTGGCACACACTCTCCATGCTTTGAAAAGAAATCTTTCATCAATGACATTACAATATTTGATAATGTCCCAAACTATCGTTTATGACATACTTCTAAATAAAATGTGGAATCCTTTTCCAAATTTTCTTGAATTCTCGAGAGACGAAAATTCCCTATCGAATGAAACATTTTGAAAGCCTTTTTACAGATAAGAAAAGACCCAATATGATAATCATAACCTGACAATGTAGATTGCATGCACCCAACTAAATATGAATTTTTCATGCTTTTATTCATTGACAAATATCTCTTCCTCCTCTCTAATGGAAATTTGAAATCCATATGTTTCAATTAATCTTTTTGACAACATTAACTTGAAATGAGAGCTCTGATAGAACTTCTTCTCATCAGATATTCTGCTTTACCCCTTGTATAACTAGAACATCTTTCATTGATACAAAAAGGTCTGCTCCTACTCCTTGATACAATATTTCTTGGCAACATCTCCATCATTGGATCATCATTTGTATAAGCATTTTCATCATCATTAAGAGGAATGTTATCCACACTATGATCAGCTGTGATTTTCAAATACTGACTTGGAGGATATTCTTCATCTTCCCCTTCTTCAGTGCTACTGTCATAGTCCTTAGAATTGGGACTAAATGGAAAATTTGACTCTATGTTTATTGGATATTCTTCCTCATGTGCATTGTTACCGCTGCTCTCATAGTCCATAGAATTAGGACTACATCGAAAATGTGACTGTTTACTTACTGAAAATGCTACATCCTGTCCTTTGTCACTGCTACTTCTATAGTCATTAGGATTAGGACTAAGTGCTTCATCTTGTCCTTCATCACTGCTGCTCTCATAGTCTGTAGGATTAGGACTAAGAGGACACCATGACACTCCATTCTTTTGAAATTTTTCATCATGCTCTTCATCACTACTACTCTCATAGTCCGTAGGATTAGGACTAAGTGGACACCATGACACTCCATTCTTTTGAAATGTGTCATCATGCTCTTCATCACTGCTGGTCTCATAGTCCATTGGATTAGGACTAAGAGGACATAGTGACACTCCATTCTTTTGAAACTTTTCATCACACTCTTCATCACTGTTGCTCTCATAGTCCATAGGATTAGGACTAAGTGGACACTGTGACACTTCATTCTTTTGAAATTCTTCATCATGTTCTTCGTCACTGCTGCTTTCATAGTCCATAGGATTAGGACTAAGTGGACATTGTGACACTTTATTCAGTTGAAATTCTTCATCACTGCTGCTCTCATAGTCCACAGGATTAGGACTAAGAGGACACCGTGACACTCCATTCTTTTAAAATTTGTTATCATGCTCTTCATCACTACTGCTCTCATAGTCCATAGGATCAGGACTAAGAGGACACTATGACACTCCATTCTTTTGAAATTTGTCATCATGCTCTTCATCACTGCTGCTCTCATAGTCCATAGGATTAGGACTAAGAGGACACCTTGACACTCCATTCTTTTGAAATTCGTCATCATGCTCTTCATCACTACTGCTCTCATAGTCCTTTGAATTAGGACTAAGTGGACACTGTGAAAATCCATTCTTTTGAAATTCATCATCATGCTCTTCATCATTGTTGCTCTCATAGTCCATAGGATTAGGACTAAGTGGACATTGTGACACTCCATTCTTTTGAAATTCGTCATCATGCACTTCATCACTACTACTCTCATAGTCCATAGGATTATGACTAAGAGGACACCATGACACTCCATTCTTTTGAAATTCGTCACCATGCCCTTCATCACTGTTGTTCTCATTGTCCATAGGATTAGGACTAAGAGGACACCGTGACACTCCATTCTTTTGAAATTTTTTATCATGCTCTTCATCATTGTTGCTCTCATAGCCCTTAGGATTAGGACTAAGTGGACACCATGACACTCCATTCTTTTGAAATTCGTCATCATGTTCTTCATCACTACTGCTCTCATAGTCCATAGGATTAGGACTAAGAGGACACTGTGACACTCCATTCTTTTGAAATTTGTCATCATGATCTTCATCATTGTTTCTCTCATAGTCCTTAGGATTAGGATTAAGTGGACACCGTGACACTCCATTCTTTTGAAATTCGTCATCATGCTCTTCATCACTGTTGCTCTCATAGTCTATAGGATTAGGACGAAGTGGACACCGAGACACTCCATTCTTTTGAAATTTTTCATCATGCTCTTCATCACTGCTGCTCTCATAGTCCATAGGATTAGGACTAATTGGACATTGTGACACTCCATTCTTTTGAAATTCTTCATCTTGCTCCTCATCACTGTTTCTATCATAATCCTTAGGATTAGGACTAAGTGGAATCCATGACTCTTTATTTATTTGAAATTATTCATCCGCTCTTTCATCAGTGCTGCTCTCATAGTCCTCAGGATTAGGACTAAGTCGAAGAATTGACTTTCTATTCATAGTGGAAGAATTTCCGTTATATTCATCAGTATGATTAGAGTTGTTTTGCAATGAAGATGTTGATGCTTTAGAAAGTGAAACTTCACTATCAGGAGAATCCATCCCTTTCAAATAGAAGAAGTTGAATGATACAAATGTAGACTCTCCTAAAGATATTATATAGCTTAGAGAACGAAATTTTCCAATCCAAAAATTTTGTTTCATGTATTTCCTTTCATTATTTTATTCTACAATTTATTGAAAAATGTTAACTAAATTTTTTTATGAAATAAATCTTTGAATTTAAAATTGTAAACTAAAACTTTTACCTAAATTATTTTAATAGTTAAACTATATAATATTTACTAAACAATTTATTTTTTTTAATTTTTATAATACCTTCTAAAAAAAATTAATTCCACATTCACCGCGCTGTAAAACAATTCCATAATATCTTTTTTATCATAGTTTCCTATATTGCCATAAAAAAATTAACATGTTAAATTTTTTTTAAAACAAATTAATCATACGGTAAAACATCTCCGTAATTTCACCTATATAATAAATTTCATTATCACTATTACTCACATCACATCAAGGTTTTCCGAGGTTTGTTAAAATACTTGGAGTGAATTTGTGGAGTAGCTACATTGCTATCAACAACATATTCAACAGAAAATTCTCACAATTGAAAGGTTAGTTAATTTTTTCCTTGCAAATTTTAATATTAAATAAGTTTAATGAAGTTTAATTTATTTTTTTTAAATTAAAACTTTTTGCGGACCAAATTTACCCACTACGTCTGCAGTGGGCATGGTGGGCCCGGTAAAGCTCACAGCAGCCAAACGGGCCCGGTAATGCTCACGGTAGCCAAACGGGCCTGATAATGCTCACAGCAGCCAAACGGGCCCGTAGGTTAGGGGCGATGGGGATGGCTACCCGGTTGTCGCCCCACCCCACTGGTCTGTGGGGTGGTGGGGCGATTCGAAGAATTTCCCCGCCACCCCGCGGGCGGGCAGACCGCTGGAGTGGCGCGAGGGAGAGTTGTGCAGCTCCCCCCACGCCACCCCGTAAGCAGCTAGGCCATCGGTGTGGCACGGGGGGAGTTGTGCAAGTCACCCTGCCACCCCATGGGTGGGCGGGCCACCGGGGTGGTGTAGGGGGCGCTAAGGCAGCCCCCCCCGCGCCGCCCTGGCGGCTCACCCACCCACAGGGTGGCGCTGCAACAAACCCCACCATGCCACCCCAGCCGCCTACCTACCCGTAGGGTGGCGCTACAACAACACCCCCCCCACGCCACCCCGGCGGCCCACTCACCCCCGGGGTGGCGGGTGGGCCGCCGGGGTGGTGCGGGGGGGTGTTGTCGCAACCCCCCCCCCCCCGTGCCACCCCGGCGGCCCGCCCGCCTACAAGGTGATGGGTGATTCCCGGAATCGCCCACCACCCCACGAGCGGACGAACTGCCAAGGTGGCTCGGGGGGTGTTGCGGCAGCGCCCCCCCCCCCCCCCCCCCCCCCCCCCCCCAAAGCGCCACCCCGATGGACTGCCCGCTCACGGAGTTGTGGGCGATTTTGGGAATCGCCCGCCACCCCGCAAGCGGGCGGGCGGGCAGGCTGCCGAGATGGCGCGAGCTAGGGTTGGGGAGGGGGCAATGGTTGGGCCGCCAAGGTGGGCTAGGGGGCCAGACCCAATGGTCGGCTCAGTTGGCCGGCCGATTTTCAGGGTGCGGCGACAGAGCGATGTATTTTTAATTTTTAATTTTTCAAAATTGTTATGATTTATAAAATTAATTATCATTTATCGTTTTCGTTGTTAATTTAAGTTACTATGTTTTTGTCATTTACTGATTTATGTGTTACCTTTTTTTTCAGGAAAATGGCATCAAAGAAGATTTCTGTGAATCTTTCTGGACCAAAGACTCTTAAAGGTGGATCTTCAAAAAACATTGGTGAACGAACGCCACCTGAGCTGATGGCTACAAATATTTTAAGTGCCTCAAATGATAAGAAGATGATTTCATACTAGAAGAAATCAAAAGAAGTGAAACATTCATCAAAATTCTGGTATGTGAAAGAAAGAGAAAGCCAAAATGTGCATATATATCTATATGTTGATATACCTAATAAATGGAATTGATGACGTGATGGGAAGAGTCATAGACATGTGTTCAGTAGCAGACAGTGAATTTGTTTGCATACTTACAAAACCGCCCAAGTCACATGAAAGGATTAAAAACCAGTTATCATATTCATTGTATGACACGAGAGAGGTATCTACAAAGTTGTGTAAACAAATCGTAAATGAGATGAAACAAAATATTGTAATTATTGTTATTTATACTTTTGTTTTGCGTTCTTGTAACTATCTCACTATATTTTTTTAACTTTGTTTTTATTGACATATGATATTTTGTTTGGCAGAATTTTGTTAAAAGTTGTTTAATTAGGTTGGGAGGCATTCATTTCATAGAGCATGATATTATGAAAGTTGTCAACAGTTTCTACTCAGTGTCAAAAGTAGATATGGAAAACAAGCAAAATGTAGTAATTCATGATGCTACAAAATTACATCCAAGGGATCAGAAAAAATAAAAAAATAAAATTAAATAAAATTAAATAAAATTAAAAAATAAAAAAATATAAATATAAATATAAATATAAATATAAATAAATAAATAAATCTAGTGGATAAATCTAGCAAGGGTAGATTAACTTGAAGACGAGAAAGTTGAAACTGGCAGTGAAGAATATGTTTTCGTTACTGAGGATGACATTAGAATTGAGAAGAGTCGTAAAAGACCAAAAGTAACAATGCCCAAGAATAAATCTGTTACAGTTAATGATGAGAATGTTATGAAGAAGAAAAGTAAAGTTGAACATTTTGAAGACAGTCAAGAACCTAGTGAAGCGTCAAAAGGAAGCAGAGAAATCATTACACCAGGAGCTGATTTAAAGGATGGCATTATCAAAACAAAACAAAATGCCATTCGACAGAACTTGACAAAGAGAAACTTAATTGAGGGTGGTCGTACATTTCAGCTTAATGTCAGACAAATCTATAAGGCAAGTGAAGGACAATGTCAATATCAAATCAGAAAGCCACACCATCTGCATGTTCACAACTTGAAAACATTGATGAGGTACAATCCATATGCTCATGTGGTTAATTATGTGCTTCTTGTTGATCCAGTTCAAGTTCCCAACAAAGAAGCATTTGATAAGTCAAAATGTTTTGAATACAATTATTATGTGCTTGGGGGAACCATTCTGTACAAGCTCAAAGACAATTGATGGAGGAATATCCCAATAACCCACGTTTTGAAACAATGAAACGTATCATTTATGCTGGTTTATCAGATACAAAAGCAAAGTTAGTGGCATGGGATCATAATTCAAATAATGAATATAGGATGTCTATGACTTTCATCCAAAGGGTTAGATTTAAACATAGTGAATTTGAAGAAAATGTGGTGGGGATAGGATAAATGTTACTGTAGATTTCCGAAAGGAATGTTGTATGGAAATAGGATATCAAATTGAAGAGAAAATCAATTCAAAAGGCGGAAAAGGCGACAAATTTAGTGATTTATTCAGAGGTGTTGATAACATTTTCCAGTTGGCATTTAGAATTGGAGAGATATGGGAGTTGATTAATGAGATTTTTAGCATGTGGGAGAACATTGGCATTAAAAACCAGAAGGTCAAAAGTCTAAGCCATTGATATGTAGCAACAGTAAATCAGGTCCTGAAATGAAGCAGCTTCCAGAAGATATGACTATCACACCTTGGAGAGCATTGCAAGGAGTGAAGGATGAAAAACTTGTCAAAGCAATATTATCTCATGTGAGGTCAGGGGAATTATCATTGGAGGAAATGTCTGAGGAATTTCAAAAGTAAGTTTGTTGAATTATTTTTATTTATTTCTATATTATAATTTTCTTTTAAATATAACATATTGTTCTTGGTAGTATTTGTTATACATATCATTATATTAACTTTTTTTACTTTATCTATGCAGTCACAAAGTTTACATGAAAATTCAAGAACAAATGGTTAAATTGTTGAATGAAGATAGTTGGGATGATGTTGTACACAACTATCCAGATTCAAATTCTACATCAACATTAAAAAAAGATTATCTTGCATTTAAAAAGGTATGTTGATTTATACATTCATTTTTATTCATCTGTGTACTATTTTTAATTTATAACTTACACATATATTTGTTTATTTTATAAAAGATGGAGGAGGATGATAATGGAGCACCAGATAGTTTCAGAACCTTTATTGAAAAAATAAAGATCCAAAGACTGAAGAAGCAATGTCTTAAAAATGTTGAACTTGATCCAACTCTTTCTCGATTCATTTGGGATGGGCTAGACACTATTCAATATCAAGTAATACAAGGTGACTGTGAAGACATTGTGAAACTCATACCTAAAAGGAATTATACCCTAGTTATTGCAGATATTCCCCATGGTTTCAATATTCCAAACATTGACTATGATAGTGACCCTTATACTTATCAAGCTCTTAGTAAAGTGGTTGCGGGATTTCTAGAATTCACGTCATCACCATTATGGAGATTTGTGACATTTCATTCAGACACACAATTGGCAATGTTATTGTCAAGCTTCAAGGGGAAAAAAAATTCAAGGATGCAACTTACATGGTAAGACGTTTAAAATGTATATTTGGTTAATGTTAAAAAATTCGATTATGTACAAGTTAATTGAACTTTTACTATTTCATGTTACAAGCAAAAGACAAATCTTCTTAATCGTGAAGATCAACTATTTGTAAATGATTGTGAGTTCATCCATATTGATTGTTGGGCAAAAGTTGATAACTATATTTCTATGATTTTTAATCGGGTAGATGGAAAGAGTCATAGCCAAATACTGACTTATGATGTCGTTGTGAGAAAACTAACCTATGAAGACAAAGAAACAAAAGGAGAGATAGTTAACATTTATAAAAAACCACAGTTATTGATTAACTATCTTATAGACATATGTTTAAATGAAGGAGATTGGGTTTTGGATTTATTTTCTGGCTCAGGTAAGTTTTATTATATGGAATTGAATTTCAATATGTTATTTCTTAATTTATATGTCATTGTACTAATTTACTTCATTATTTATTTTGTGCTTGATAATTAGGTACAACATTAGCATGTTGCCTTCAAAAATGAAGAAATTGCATTTCCATTGAAAAAAATCCAATACAGTGCAATTTCATTCAGCAAAGAATTAATGCTCTTCAATTTCTTCCAGATGCAATGCAAGAAATTAGGTTGAAGAAAGGGGACTTTAGTGAATCACGTGTGGCAAAAAAGGCAAAGGAACCCCAACCACCATTACACGGAATGATTGGAAAGGCATACATTGGGAGATTCACAGACATCAAAGATCCATTAGAAGAGGAAAATGAGCAAAATGAAGTAGAAAATATTGTGGAAGAAGACAATGATGAAACTCTAGAGGACGAAGAGTTTGGATTACGTGACATTGTTGATTAAATTTAAGTTATGCTTGGAAATCAAGCTCATTTTTTGTAACTATTAATTAGTTATAGTTGTAATGTTTTGAATTTGACATTTTATGAGAAGAATATGCACTCAATTAAGGTTGTTATGCGTTCAATATTTGTATTATGTGATGTTCGCATTAATTTTTATGTTAGTCATTACTTTTTGAAAAAAATGGTGATTATTATTATTTTTTTTGACATGAAATTCATTAAAAAAAAAAAAAACAAAAACAAAAACAAAACAAAAAACAAAAACAAAAAAAAAACTAGAAAAATAAAAACAAAAACAAAAAAACTATTATTTAACCATTTTTAGTTAAAAATTTCATATAAAAATTGTGATTTTGAAATGTCATTTCTAGCAAAAAATTACAAAATTATCAAAACGTGTAGTTTTTTAGTTATATTTATGTTAAAAATGGTTATTTTTATGTTAATTATTAAAAATTATTGTTTTTTAGAGACAATTATTTCATGTGGATTGAAAAATTAATTAACGATGTTAAAATATGTAAAATATCGAAAATTCAAAATATCGACCTTCTTCTTTAAATATGCAAAACAATAAAAACCTCACTACAAAAAAATAAAAACAAGAAAATATGAAGAAGAAAACCACTTCAAAAATTATCAAATTTAGAAAATAATTATTTACATTTCATACATTAGAAAATTTAAAGTCAAAAAATAGGTCTTTTAAAAAAATGGCCTGATGCAGAATTACCACTTTTTAAAATCAGCACGAAAGTCACTACCATTCTAAAACGCAATGTACATAAAAAAAATTACAGTGCCAAAAACTATGCTCTAAAAAAAACATGCATGTTCTGCATCACCCCTTTTCAAAATCGGGTCACTTTTTCGCTATCTCTACGAAACGGGTAATAATATCAGTTCCCGTTTCAAAGTTTACATTGTTCAATATAAATGAAGAACTATGGCATCTGAAAAAATAAGGAATCAAAGATAGTGACTGGACAACAAGGACATAAGGAGGAGTATAGTGAATTGTGGACTAAACAGAGTAGAGGATAGTGACAAATGTCTTGGAGGTAACATGGTGTCTATTTTTTCAAGGGTCTTGATATTCATCATATAAACATATATAAGAAGAGATTGAAGGGTTTTTCTCTCAAGAGGAGAGGTTTTAGCCCTGACAGAGAGCCAACATATTGTGTTATTGTTTATGTTTTGATAGCAGTTTGATGAAGTAGACACACATGCATTAATAAGAGAACAAGAATATTAAGCTAACAAGGACAAATTGCAAAAAGACTTCACAAATTGTTATCAAGTAACGAAAAATCACTCTATACCTGATTTCCCTATATTCTTCAACATGGTATCAGAGCTAAGGTGACACATCAAGGAAAGGGAAACTCAAGAACACTCATCAAGGAAAGTCATCCACAAGATTGAAGCATCAAGAAAAATCTACTCAAGGAAAGGAAGTCCTATCACCTATCACTCTTCAAGGAAGACTACATAGCAAGAAGAATAGCCTTACATAAAGGCACCTACAAAGAAGATCGTATCAAAGCAGGACCTACATCAAGCTACAAGTCATCCAACAAAACTCATCATCAAGCAAGTCCACTTGGAGAAGGAAACTTGAAGAACATCAATATCCTAGGAAGGCAAGCCATCAAATCTTCAAGGAGAAAGCAAATCCATTACATCACAAAATCTATCAAGTAAGTATATGTCTTCTGAATAAACATCAATGTCTTTTTGCAAGGAAAGCAATAAATTGGTAGGTACCAACAACTTTCTTGCATGGAAGAAGAGGATTGATTTACTTCTCAAGGAGAATGAAATCCTAGAACACATCAAATGGAATATCATTATCCCTTCTAAGGAACAAACTCAATCCTTATCCAAGTATAATAAGGATGAGACAAGAGCTCAAAGGATTCTAATAGAATCCATCAAAGAATCTCTCATTCCTTATGTCTCCAAATTGGAAACATCAAAATAAATTTATGATAAGCTAGTTGAGATATTCTCGGTATCCACAATCGGAGAAGTAGTATCTCTAAGGAATGAATTGTACAAAATGAAGATAAAAAATTAAGTAATAGATCCCTACTTCATGAAAATCTCTGAAGTGAGAGATCAACTTCAAGAGCTTGGGGAAGTCATGTCTGACAGAGAGATGACAATTGTAGTACTCAATTCTCTACCTGAGGACAAGGGCAACTTCACATAAAGCATATATGCCAAGAAGGAAGAAACCACACTCAGTGAAATGTGGTCTCTATGAAAGAAAAGGAAACTAGACTTAAAGCAAAGGAAGATGTGGGATCAAAGAAGTAATAATTTTCTATCATGGCTAAGAGAAGGGGAAAATTTGATAAATTTGGTCCATGAAGAACAAACAACAAAGACATGTCCAAAATCCAATTTTTTGGATGCCAAGAATATGGACACTACAAAAGGAATTTTCCTAAGATTAAGAAGGACAACATCAACAAAAGAAAAAGGGAAGAAGCTCACATGACTCAAGAAGTGAAAGAAGAATAAAAGAAGCAATAGAAGGAAGATCCTCCGGATCTCTACTATGACTAGGTCAAACTCGTTACTTCAAATCTACTTTCAAAATTTTGAGTAGGATAGGAGTATATAAGAATAAAATAAAATTTCATAACTAGAAGCATCTTCTAGAATCTAGAAACATGGAGTACATAGAGTTCTAGGTATTCATGTAGAAAGAGAATTTATAAATGAGAACAAAATGCATGGTTAGAAATATCTTCTAGAATATAGGAGAATGATCAACATAGCTCAAGATATTCATGTAGAAGGAGCATACCTAGTATAGGACCTCATCTGTGATGGAAGAAAATTGATCATGATTAAGAAATCTTAGAAGACCTCCATCATCAAAAGAAAAGAAACATTTGCAAGACAATGGTCTTTAAGATCCTATGATGGAATCTTCAAAAGAAGGTTCATGAACCAAATAAAATGTCTCATTGGGAAGTCCCATTCATGGGATTCAAGAAAAATATGATATGCAGGCAAGCTAAGATGAAGAAAGAAGGGCCACACCAACGACAACCTAATAAAGCCAAGATGATCAAAGAAGAATCAAGATGAGGTATGTATGCATCAAAGTTTAGTCATGTTATCATTTGTATAGAATTGAGTCATGGGAATAGTTCTATAACATGATCAAGTAGGAAAGAATCTCTTTCACCAATGACATGCTCGAAGGCATGTACTACATTGCAATGAAGGTAAACAAAGGATATGACCACATAAGGAGTATAAAATTACCACCTAAGAAGCAAGAAGAAATGTTGACTAGTCCAGGAAGCAAGCAATGAAGAAGTGCTCTCAAGGAGCATAAGATGGTTGACCAATAAATCTTTATCCAAAGAGGTGCAAATGAAGAAAGAGATCAAGCATGTAAAGAACACCATGATCATCAAGAATCACTATCTGACCAAATACTTTGAATATATCTCCCAAAAGAAGGCAGGGCAACTCTGACAAAGGAAGGAAGGACCCTTGACATTGATGAAGGCCTTGGAGATATGAAAGATGAAGATAATTGATTCTACTCTACAAAGATGTCATGATGAAGCCATCCATAAAAAGAAAAAGCAATGTTAAATCAATATCAGGATGAAGTCATGATGGACTACTCGGTCGAACCATGTAAACAAGCAAGTATGACAAAGTATCCATGAGAAGAGTATTCCAAAGCATGAATAGCTAACAAAAGAGTATCCAGATGACAAGAAAACCTGATGTATGACAAGAAAGTCACTTTCCACAAAAGAAGAAATGACATGAAAAACTAGGAAGGAAAGTGATCGATGGATGGTACTCTACCTAGAAGAAATTCGAACAAAGACTTCATGGCATCAAAGAAAGGAAGGATATCAAGCAGTTGAAGGACCCAAGAAGAAGAAATTACTTATGAATGAATGATTCCCTAGTTAAGAGGGAGCTCTTACCGGTCCTTGATCAAGAGGGAGTTTTGGATCACCCCCGATTACAAAGGAGTGACAATTATGTTTTTTCCATCTCATGTATCATGCACTAGAGCGGGACTAACAGTCGTAAGTCTAGATGAAGGTCATGAATGGAAATGTAGACACGAGATAGACACAACATTCTTGTCTTCACTTGGGATGAAAGAATGGGAGGATTGGGTAATCATCTGGCATCCGATACTCTTTGAGGATGTGTAGAACATCCAAGATAAGAATAGGCAGGAGGACCGATATTCTTTGAGGGTTGGGAACCCAAATAAGAATTGTCCTAGAAAGTCATACTCAGTGAGCACCCAAGTGGGTATGTACCTTGAGAGACAATGATAAAGGTGTCTATAATCATTGGTCTCGCCAACATTGTGCTCTAATCTATTGAGAGATAGAGTTGTTAGTCAAGGCCTTGCTATGTGACAATGTTGGTTATAATGATGCTATACAGATGGATTACTAGTCTGAATCTTCTTATGAGATCTCTTTAGTAGAGAATATCCTTGTACCATTTAATGAATACCTCCCTAGTTAAGAGGGAGTGTTGAAGAAAATGTAACTAGGTTCGGTTTTCATTATGACGTGTAATTATATTATTATGAAGAAAATTATTATCCCTTGTATCATGGGTTTCATGAGCAAGATGTGATTACCATAGGTCAAAGACTTCTTCTTGATGTCATTAGGTTTTTATGTTTCATCATAAGTATTATAATAGTCATAGGATCAAAGGTTTACATTCCAAGAACAAATGTCACTATCCTCATGCAAATCCACTCTACAAAAATGCTATAATCTCCTTGATGATATGTTGGTCTAAATTCAAGGCACTCTTGTTGGCTCAAGGCACTATCGTTGACCCATATTTATAAGGTTTTACATTAAGTCTAAAGCAACAAGTCTTCGGGTCATTCATTGCATTCAACAAAGGAAAGGAACGCATGCATAGTACGCAAGGTAAATATCTCGGAAGTCTGCGGATTAGTTCACATTACAGTCAATGAAGAAAAGGAACACATACATAGTGAGCATTGTAAATATCTCAGAAGTCTGCCTACAATATCCATACATTATGTCAAAGTCTCTCATGTATCGTGGAGGTCTCTCAGAAGACTATACGTTGTGATAGCTCTCGGAAGAAGGACTATATATATATATATATATATAGTGTCTGCTCTCGGTGGTGGCTCATATAAATAGATACTACGACAACAGCTCTCAGTGGTGGCTCGGGTAAATATATACTATGACTACAACTCTCAGTGGTGTCATATCTAATCATTATCATAACCAAAAATGCAATTATGTCTCAAGATATCAATATAAACAAAGAACTGTGGCACCCGAGAAAAGAAGGAAGAAAATATAGTGACTGGACAACAAGGACATAAGGAGAAGGAGTACAATGAATCGTGGACTAAAAGAGTAGAGGATAGTGACAAACGTCTTGGAGGTAACCTGGTGTCTATTTTGTCAAGGGTCTTGGTATTCATCATCTAAACATCTATAAGAAGAGATTGAAGGGTTTTCCTCTCAAGAGGAGAGGTTTTAGCCCTGGTTGACAGCCAACATCTTCTTTTCTTGTTTATGTTTTGATAGCAGTTTGATGAAGTACACACACATGCATTAATAAGAGAACAAGAATATTAAACTAACAAGGACAAATTGTAGAAAGGCTTCACAAATTGTTATCGAGTAACGAAGAATCACTCTACACCTGATTACCCTAGATTCTTCAATACGATCTAGGGTTTTGACACTTCCTTGTCGATCTTGACTTCAAAATACTTTTAGGATGAGATGATCTTATAGATATGATTTGATTCTCTTCTATAGTTTCGGTCCTTGAGTGCTTGAGTTTCCCTTGTTGAACTGCCCTTCCTTGATTTTGTCACCTTAGCTCCGATACCATGTTGAGAAATATAGGGCATTAGGATTAGGTGATTTCTCTTGTAATGATAATTGCTTGTGAATAATTTTTACTTATTTAGATTAGGTTATTATTTTACTTATATTATTATAGTGTTATTCTTCATCAAACAAATACCAAACCATGAACTATAAAGAGACAAGAGACGCAATATGTAAGTGATTAGCCAAGGCCAAAACCTCTTCAACTTGAGAGGGAAACCCAAAACAAATTATTCTTCTTATAGAGACTTCAATTAATTAATACCAAGACTAAGACCCTTGACCTATTAACTTATCCAAGACCAAGTCACAAGGCTTCCTTTTTTTGTTTCTCCTTCCTAAAGTCAATAATAGTCAAACTGCTTACTTCTCCCTCCTTCCTAACTATCCTTCAGATTTTGGCTTCTTGGATCAGACCTGCAACCTTCTGCCCCTTTATAAAACCTAGTTGCAGCACATGTGATGGATGTTGACCAAGATTTTTACCTTGTATTCCCTTCACTTGAATGGAAAGACTTCCTTCTATAATTCAACATGATGAATACTATGTCTTCTCCCTTGATTCATCTTCTAGGATAACTTAGCTAGCCTCATCCGACTTTTCTACAGCAGATGAAACCAATTTTCTTCACACTTGTGAGGTATATTGCCCAAAACGTACAAGAATAAATTTGAATTCTTCTTCTCTTTTCCTTGACGAGAGGCTACTTCTTCTAGGTTTCTTGCACTTTTTCCTCTATTTCAGATCCTTGTTAAATTGTATCATTAGTGAGGTCAATCTCACTCTCTATATCTTCTCTTTGAAATAGGCCGACTTGTGCCATTGGTTAGGCCGACTTGCCATTCTAGAAAGATCTCCATCTTCTTTTGAGGACCGACATGAAGGAGTGCTTGTGAATATGTCTTGGAGTGTTAATGACACAAACAAAATAACTTTTTACAATATGTAACATGTATTTAATACATGACATTGGCTCCTTTGACTTTATGACTTTATGACCATCCCTAAAGGAAAACAATGGGAGCCTTAACTATCAAATAAAATTCCTTGAGAGTGAAACCCATGACTCAAGCATTACAAAATAATTTTAATTTTTTTATTTACATCAATTACATAAAATCATGATTACATATGTCAATATGAAGACCGAACCTAGTTACATTTTTCAACACAGCGGAGGAAATTTAATTTGACTATTGAACTTCCACCATTACATCCCACCTCATGCAAATATTTAATCCATGGTGTGGAAATAGAGAAGAATTTTAATTAATCATTTTCATCAAAGAATTTCATGTGCACAACAACATTGATCATGGTCAACCTGTTAATATCGCTTATGATAGGGATTTGGATTTGTTCAGTTTTTCTTATTTAACTTTCCCTAAAGGTTGTTTCCATGATCCTATTGCAGACTCATTACAAGAATATTTTTAGTCCAAACCCGTGTCTCGTGGCTTGCACTTGCACGAGCCACATCAAATCTTGTATGAACATAGGTTTGATAGTTATTGTTGTTGTGGAGTTTTCTATTCAATAAAGCAGTTGAGTGTGATACATTGTTTTGGTTGCACTTCATGTTTTCATTGGTCAGTGCATATGTTTACACAATTTCTCTTGTTCATTGCACTCCTTTTTGTTTTGGTTCTATACGATCATATATTTTGGTCCAAAGGTCGGGAGAAACTTTTATGGCTGCATTGGAAATTCCACTTCACATGACCCAACCCTATATTGTTTAGGTTAGGATAGGATATGTTGCATGTAGTTATATACACTACATTCTTGTTATGTGCTTCCATCTTTAACACTTCAATTATTTTGCTTTCATTTTTCCTTGAATAAAGATAGTTTTGATCTTCGAGATGATGTGGCCTAACTTTTATGGATGGAAATTTGTAGTAACACACAACACTTGGCTTATCCGTTACCCTCTTCCTTGTTTTGGTTTACATCACTTTTGAGTCAATGATTTTTCGATGGAAAATATGATCATTCAGTCGAGAAGCTATAAGAAAACCACGAGGATCGCATATGCTTAGGATTCTCTTTCCTATATTTGGTCATGTTTATGAATAATGTTTCTTTCTTATCTATCTGTGTAGAGTAAGATAAGGGGGAACTTTTTAGTGATCAAATCATCATAGGTCTAAAACCTGTCTCTGAAGGAACAATCTCCTATACTCTCAATAAGTTGGGATCCCTCTTGTGCCTATTGAAAAATAATAATAAGTGAATATGCACAGTTCTATTGAAAAATAAATAAAAAAGTAAAGGGTGAAAGAAGAGAAAGGCTTCCTATGCAGGGAGGTGAAGCAAGAGACTTCGTGAGGGTATTGTCCAGGCTTGTTGGAAGTGAAGCAATGTTTGTGCTCCTAAAGTGACTATGTTTGGGCATTGTCCAGACGCACTGGTAGCAAAGCAATGCTAAAGATGTAAAACTCATACTCTTATTGTTTCTAATTCTCCATGTTATATTACCCTTACTTATGTTGACAGGATAGTGATATGGCTTGTTTTATGTTGTGTTAAACTGAGTAATGGAACAAGGAAAACTATATCTTTAATCAGGTAATAGTGGGGAGTTGAGGTAACCCACTGACTAAATAAATTCTTCTTGGATAATTGAGATTTTGCGCCTAAATGAAACCATTTCAGAGAAGTTGGGGTTCTCCTAGTGTGGCATAGGTGTTGTCGCTAGGACAACGACCCTCCAAAAAAATTTCCCATGTGAATTTTGGAGCCTACATCAACTTTCATTTCAAGCCCCTTTGCATCATCATATTGTTTGATTTTCTATCCATATGTTTTCTCCTAGTGTTGCATCCTCCTAAGTCAATATTTCCTAAGAAATGCCACTTAACCATTATAATCGCTTTAGTTAGTTAGTCAATGGTTGAGTGAACTCATCACTTATCTTGACTTAGAAACTTTCCTTCTTGCCATGCACACTAATAAAAACACACAAAAGCATGGAAAAATTAAACAAAAGGAATAAAATCACTCAGAAAATCAAAAGTGCACCCCAAGTTGGTGAATTCATGCGCTCAACTTGAGCGCACTCCTTTGGGCTAAAGAAGTGATCCCTCCTTGAGCGCACTCCTTCATACTGAGCAAGTGCACCCTACCTAAGCGCAATCCTTTGTTTCGAAGTAATGCACCCTTCTTGAATGTATGCATGAGCTTTTTGTTGCATGTGGGCATAGTCCTAGAAAATAGGAGCCCACTTAATTTCTCTTAACTAACCCTTTCACTCATCGACAAGTGGCATCATGAATGAATAAATTTTTCATGTAAACTTCTTTAAATCAACTCAGTTAATCATTTATTTACATAATAATTCTCATCTAAGTTGGATGCCTAGCTAGAGATCAAGAAACTCTTCATCAACCAGTGCTACAAGTGTTCGTTCTACAAGTATTTCCACCCTTTCATCATCTATTGGAGCCATGCCTCCCCGTAAAATGGCCTCCAAAGAAGTCTAAGAAGCAAGCACTGAGGAACTTGTTGAAGTTACCAAGCCAACCATTCCAATATATGCAGTTACACAGTGTTTTATTGATAAGACTATAGAGGTCACATGGAGCAAGAGATACAACACATTCATGCAGGAAAAGTTTCCTGAGAACTTAGAAGATGTGCACACATAAATCAATATCAAGAGGTCCATAATTCATAGGATCGCATGAAAATTCTTAGTCGTCCCTTGTGCAGAAGTAATTGAGTGAATGATTACACACATGTATGACTCCTATCTTGTGCTTCACAGTGAGAGTGGTGGTCAACTCACCACTGATTATGGAGAAGACATGCATATGTATTACAAGATGCTTAAGTCCACTAAATATGAAAATAATGACTTCTACACTAGATGGGCCGACCTCGACACAAGTGACATTATTAGATCATGGTGTCAATAGCCTACTAAGTTTTGTCTTCACCATCCATGGTCTATCTGATAAAGATACTCAGAGATGTATATCAGTATTTGATAGTGATGTGTTATCAGTTGCATGGGTGCAAGAACACTGAGGTGTTTGAAGAGAATTGGATATATAAGCTCCATATTGTGGTAACATGTGGTAAAACTCCCCGGATGCGGGTGATCGCTAGCCATGTGACACACAAGGCTCGTCCAAAGGGCATGTGTCCGCCCGGACGAGCCAAGCATGACAGAAGGACACGCACACATTCTACCACCCTTCAGCATTTAAGGAGGGGAATTAAGAAGGTTGACAGAGAAGTCCTGTCGACCATCAAGGCGATTCTTGAGAAGCGCATCATGGCACTTCATAACAGCCTTCTCCCAGACATTCTTACGCCATTTCTCGCTGCAACTGTTTCGTTCTCGCCGGAGGTGACGGAGGTTCTGAACTTTGATTGTGAATGTGAGTGTGATGCTGCGGAGGAGTGGGGCAATTGGCAAGCTCACAAGCAAGCCAATTGCGCCTTTGAGAATTTGGTAACGCCTCTCTGTATGCGCCTTTCGTTAGCTCCTGCTCTGGCTTCGTTAGAAGGTGAGGGCACTCGGAGCTTCAGCTCGTATCCGCGTCCATTGTTAAGTCCTGTTCTGGCTTCGTTAGAAAGTGTGGAGGCTCAGAGTCTCAGCCCTCAATCAAACATTAAGAAAGAGGGTCAAGGCTCTGCTGCCACTGCTCTCGGCAATTGGGAAACTCAAACCTGGTCTGGCAGCATTTCTAGGCCGACTCCGCTGTTTCACTGTGGAATTAAGCGCTCTGCTCATAAGACCAGCATGCAGCGTACTAGGGGAAGAGGCAGCGGCGGCAGGGGTGGGTATAGTGGCAGAGCCCCCTCGACTTCCTCCTCAATTGAGGAATCCTCTGAATGCAGAAGGCCGAGGGGAAGGCCCCCGGGCAGAGGCAGAATGGGGGAACAGCCTGCGCGCATGGATTGTGGGCACACGGAACACCCAATGGTGTGTTACCGCCTCCCCTGCACCTTAGCTAATTCCACTTTCTTTGTGACTGTCTCTGTTGAGCATTGTAGCAATCCATGGGAAGATGAGGATGACATCCCTCGGGCCAACCCTCCACGTGTTCCTGGGATTGTTCCCATGGTGGATATGGAATTCCCTGCTGTTGAGATGATGCGGCCCTTACATGACCCGGGAGCGAGCCTGAGAGAGCCTGTTGGTGACTCAGGCGCTGGCCCAAGCGACCGTGGAGCGCGCAACCTTGGCAAAGCTATCCTTCAGCCTCCACGCTGCAAGGCAGAAGATGAGCCGCAGACCACTGACGAAGATTGACATGCCCAGCTCGCACTCCAGGTTCTACAGCAAGAATTTTTCTCAGTCAGCTTCCTATGCGGTTATATATGAGTCTGTCACTCTGTCTCTATGTAATGGTGTTGGTTTTATGTTATCTCTGTTCTGTGTCGATGTTCTGCAAGTGTATATGTCCATGTGTCAGCTGCATAAATGTGGCTCTAAGTCTTTATCCATGTGTCCTCTGTCCATGTGTCCTATGCAATTCTGGCAAGAATTCTCAAGTGTCTACTGTCTGTCCACGGACAAATTTTACAGGGCCGCGGCCCCGTTGTAATTTTCACAATGTAACTCTGCTCTTGCTGTAATATAATAGTTTAGTATTACTTAGAAAAAAAAAAACATGTGGTAAAACTTTCAATTGGGTAGATATATTATCATTTGAGTTGCAACATCATGTGGGGCAAGCGAAAACATGTTTGAGATCGAACCAAGCACCAAAATTCTATATGTTTTCATTCCTTCTAGATGGAATCTATGCACTGTATGCATTCCCAGGAATGTATTGGAATTGGTCACCTAAGAACAAATTCCCATTTTACTTTCACTACAAATTGTTATCAGAGTCAAGCTTCAAAGGCGCATATGAAAAATTGGTTGAGCACTTATTTGCAATTATATTTCATATGATATTTGAGACTGATCCTCCCTACATGATTGATCAGGTTAAGGAATCTATAAGAGATATCGTGGGTTGGTTTACAATACTTGAGGGGACATACATCAGATGTTTTGGTTCTCAGATATCCCCTCATCTCATGCCACTATATTTAACCAATAAGGTGTTCATGCAAGAAGTGGCAAATCAATTGGACAAGGGATTTTCAAGAATTCTTCACAGGAGTAAGAAAGCCCCTTGGCCCACATTCTCATTGAGGATCGGATTATATGAGTTGAAGAGACACAAAGCGACAATAGTAGAGATACAATAGTTGGATTTACTTCACTTATCCACTAAGGACTTACATGGATATGATCCCAGGTGAGTGAATAAGAAGCACTGTGAAAGGATTGTTCACAATATGGGGCACTCATCAATGTCCACGAAAAAATATGAGAAGATAAAGAGTTTGTACATTTCAAACATGAAGGAACATCCAAGGATGGAAACCAGTTCACCCTAAGATCCACTAGCTCGATATTTTAAGCACGAGAGGAAGAAAGGATAACCCCTCAAGTAAGGAAAGTAGCTCCCAAGAGGAGGATCGGATATGATTTGACATGTGAGAGTAGGAGAAAGTGGAAAGTTGACCATCTGAGAATAGGAGCTATTCAAATAGAGTGTGAGAGGAAAGAAGCAGAAGAAGAAGAGGAGAAGAGGCATCATGATGATTTTTTGGAGAAGCAACAAGTAGAAGAAGAAGATAGGAGAAGTATATAAGAAGAATAGCAGAGGCGGTCCTAGGAGGAAGAAGAAGCACATATATTGGAAGAAGAACATTTGACTCAAGAGATAGCAAGGGACAGTTGGAGGAAGAGGATACCATCCAGCTAATGGAGGAAGAACCAGATGCTCCATAACAAAACCCCCTCACAGTTGGTCATCTTCCATTTGGGGATATGGGGATCACACTGCCACTAGCAGATAGAGTCATGGATATATGCAGTGTAATTTTTGATCAACTTAAGAAGAGGATCGTGCAGCAGAGCCATAAATACTTTCCCAATGATCCTCAAAATCCAGTCTCAGTTGCTACATAGAAGGTGATTATTTCCAACACCAGAAGGAATCCTAGGGTAGTCATGGTGGCAAATGTTACATTCGTTATAGTGGTTTAGGATAATGTTGAGTACTTTTTGAATGAGAATGCCAGTATGAAAAGGGAACTTGTTGTGGTGAAGCAACAAGAGGAACATCTTGCAGTGGAAAATCAACGGTTGTCATCATAGAGTTTCAGCATCGTAGAATGGTAGTCATCCATGAAAGAATAATTGGGGCTAATGGAGGACACCATGGCGTGGCTATATGATGAGATGATACTTATAAAACAAGTGGTGGTTTCTCTCATTGGTGTCCAGAAGAAAGCACAGGAAGTGGTAAACCTCCTGAAAGTAGCAAACATAGTGTCAACAAGATTCAGGAGTGTGTTGCTAAGTATCGAGATGCTCCACAACATTTGGAGAAGAAAGACAAGATTTTCATAGAGATGGAAAACATTCAATTGAGACTCCACCTACAGAATTACTTGCATATTGGAGCATAATCGGTTAGTGCTATTGTTGCCTATAACTAACTGCATAATGGTTTTGAGTCTCTAACACTGAAACATGGGATGCCCACAATAGGAACACCTGAAGCAATCATGAGAAGAGAGGTCATCTTCCAGGAGATCAAGAAATATATTGAGCAGATCAAACAGGTAGTAGAATAGGAAGGCTTGGAGGTAACCAAAGACATTATTCTACAGTACGTGTTTTCACCAATCAAAGATCATATGAAGCTTTCATGGTTGTGGAATTTTTTACGGTCAAACTCCAAGAACATATTGATTCAAGCATTGGAGGTAAATATGTGGTACATTGGGGACTTTCTAGTTCGGGTCAAATCCATCTCCATGGAGTTCAGAGCTTAACACGCTTACATTACAATTGAGCTCCATGAGGAAGAAAATTACTTATCAATTTGATGAGCATTTGTCCCATTATTAGTTTTATCTTATTAGGTCGTCGTCTCATTTGTAATTTGTTTTATGTAATAAATGATATGTAATGAATTCCAAGCAGCACATGTGGAATGTGAATAGCCACACATTATAATGTAATGAGTCATCTATAGAATATGAACAACCATAGAAGTCAAAGATTCATGAGGAATCTCAAAGGTGATTGTTACTTTTTATAAATAGCTCCTCATAACTCAAGCAAAAGGCTTTTGGAGGGATTTTTGGAAAACTTAGATTCTAGAGGTCTAGCCTTGGATTCTCTTGTATTACATAGGAGATAGATCATTCTTTGGAGAAGCAGGTTGTGGCTTCATGTTACACTATTGGATACAGTGTTTCATCTATGTAACAGTGTACTTGGGATCTCACATTTTTAATTAGAAGTTCAATGAGTTGACACTTATTCATACATGTACCGTATATATAGTTGGACTATTCTGGTTATGTTTATGGTATATGTTGCTTTAATTACATACTAAGTTGATGAACTAATTTGTTGCTTAGCTATGGATATTATTGAATGAGTGTTGTTATGTTTTATCAATTGTTGTTTATTATGTTGACTAATCTGTAGGTATCAAACAAGCCTTTATCTTTCTTCTTGGGTCATCTTCCCCACCAACAGTAGAAGTCTCCCTCATACACGTTACATTGGGTGTGTCATAAAGCTCACATTCATGTTGCTCCAAAGAGGTGTTGTGTTCTCTTATGTTTGATCGTAACTAAGGCATATCTTTAAAATCATTTCCAACGGTTTTCAAACTATATTACTGGATGGGTCTCCTACACCAAACTATGTAAGGTATAATTGGGACTTCACATTGGGGAGATCCCCTTAGAATTTTGTTGGCATCTAGCACCATCAACAGAGTAGCAAGAAATAAATCCATCAACAAATCTAGTAGTCAAAGAAGGAGATCAAGGAAGACAAGCCAAAGGTCATTCCAAGAAAATCACCTAGAATATCATTGTCACCCTTGGGAGACGTGAGATGCTTCAGTTGTTATAAAATTGTACATATTGCAGTAAGTTGCAGAAGGATGTAGAAGAAGAAGCAGTTGGATAGAAATCACTGTCAAGTAAACAACGAAGGAGAACTTCTCCCTTCACAAAGTTCAACAATAGTCATGTATAATAATCCTTTTTATGGTTACTACTACTCATGCAATCATTTTGGCCATAGGGTTGTTGAATGCAGGTCTTATGCAAAGAGGAATAGAAGGAAGATCAAGAGATACGAGTCCTTTCCCCCATTCTTTGGTCACATCAGGTGCTACGTGTGTGACAATCTTGTCCATATGGCCAAATATTACAAGCTACCAAATTTTTTAAGGCCATCCAGTGAAAAAGAAAAGATCATGCAAAGCAAACCAGAAAAGAAAAAAGAAAGAGATCCACGTGTTAGAGATCATCCCCTTAAATTTTGGAGGAAGAAGGAGCAGCAATAGTCTTCAAGGAGAAATTGGAGCTCAACTGGATTCAGGGGGAGCATATGGCTAATCATGATATCTCATGAAGGACCATTAAAGGTGAAACCATAGAATAAGTAGTGTGTAAATAGATTTGTATGTTGAGGAGGTGCATGAGCTCAGGGGAAGTTGTGCAAGGGTTACTCTATTCTAGTGGTTTATCTTTATCTCTTGCTTGATATATATTGGTTTGGCCATGAGAAGTTGTTTGTTGAAACCTTAATGATGCTTTTGTAGACATGGTATCCAAGATTAATTGATGTATGCAGCTAGAGTTTTTTTATGTCTATCAATTTTTGTGTTAATTTTATGTTGCAATATTTATGCTACCGATGATGTATTTATTGAAGCTATTGTGATTTGTTATAGACATATTTGGGCATTGCAACCCCAATCTTATATGTCGATAAACCAAGGGCTCTTTAACCCCTAAAAGTGTTGTTTCATACCCTAAAAGATCATGGTCAACTAATTAAATCATTCCCCAAAAGTTCCACCTAAAAAACCACTCAAAACTGGACCATACTGACTGCCCCACTGTCAAGGTGCGATGCATACTGACTTCTACACTAGCCAGGTGTGATGCATACTGAAGAGGCCTTTTGTAGGGTGCGATGGGCGAGGATGGACAAATGTCTGAGACAGTTTGCTAAGTGGATGCTCATGGAATCTTCCAGAAACTTCTCCTATGACACTTGCCTCTCTGAATTCGCCTAGGGATGAGTAAGAGATCCAAGAAATCTCCAAGTGGAACCAAGAACAACAAGTGGAATGACACTAATCAAAAACCCAGAGATGACTCACACCCTTGCAGACATCTATAAATGGATCCCTCATCTGAGAGATCTAGAGGTTGGAATTTTGTAATTTGTAAGGAAGTGTTGATAGTTTATCTTTGAGAGAGAGCATTGTATTGTTGGGTGATCTTGCTTTTCATGAGGTGAAGAGGGCTTTGATGTTGTGAGGATGATGTTGGATCAGATAGCTGGGTTGTAATTCTCCCTTCTACTATTAATAAAGTTCTTTGAGTTTTCCTCCATACAATCGTGTATTTGTGAATGTTGTTGTTTATGAATGTCATTGTATGATCAATGTACTTCTAATTCTACATTGTTTATGATATAATAGATTGAGATGCTTTGATGGTGTTTTGTTACTTTGTCTCTACAGATATTCATTGAGCGGGATAAGTAGGAGAAGAGGTGCAAGCTCTATCAAGGGAGAGAGGAATCAAGCAAGGAGTCAAGCGAAAGATCCAAGTTGGTCTTAGGCTTTAACAAAGGAACCACTCGACCGTTAGGATCCAAGCACTTGAGGAAAGGATACTCACTTAAGCCCCTTCATCTATGATAGTTCCAGACACGATCATCTTGTACACTTGTGCTATGATCCGGAATGGGACATTAGAAGGAATGCAATTTCTTGCTAGTCGATTCCAATCAAAGGAAACGATTAGCCTGCTTGGAGGGGGTACCAAATAAACTGGTAAAATAACTCCTTGAGTAGGAAAACCATTCACTTGAACGTGATGTTGGTCCAAGGGCCATTAGATTACAATCTACTCGTTGGACGTGACTATGTTTATAGCATGGAAGCTATTGTTTCCACACTCTTTCAAGTGATGTGTTTCCCGCGTGAAGGAAAAATTGTCCAGCTTATTGACCAGTTTTCATTTATCGGTTCAAACACAGTGCCAAGTCAATCACCATCCCTAAATGGTCTTTTTGAGTCAAGAGTGTCTCTTCAACCTTCATTCCATCCACCTAATTACCGCGAGTAGTCAGGCAAATGTAACGAAGCTTAGGGGGCATGCACCCTTTTTTATTTTGCGGACGAACCCAGCTGAAAAGATAGGTTTCCCGATAGGTTATGTGATTGGTGGTGTTATCTCACACCATTCACCTTTGTATATTTTATGGACAAAGCCAAGGAAGTGTTTCGTCGACTCTACTAACAAAAACAACCTTGCTTAACTGCAGTGAATTCCATATGGTTACCTGGAGACTCCTTTTCTTGATGACTGGGGGCATGCAAACCTTTTTATGCAAGTAAAAAACGACCAATTTCATTTTTCTATCTCTTTAGATTTTTTAGCTTTTAGTTTCAACTCCTGAGGTTAGGTGATTGGTGTGACACACCATTCACCTTCGTCTATTCTGCGGGCGAAGCAAAGGAAGGATTTTTTCTAAACAAGTTGATAAAACCATCCTACCTAACCTTAGCAGTTCTTTAGCTGTAATAGTTTGTTTAGATTCGTAGTTTGGTCATTCCAAGCTTACATAAAAAGGAACCTGAGCATATGTTATCGTAGAGTTCAAGCTCACCAAAAATGAACCTACCAATGAAAGACATCTTTGACTACTACCGAGCATACTTTCCACAAGGTTCAAGCTTGTCGCTAAAAAAGGAACCCGCACTCAAATGAGAAATGTTATCGTATGGTTCAAGCTCGTTAAAAAATAAACCTACCAATGAGCATATGTTCCCCAAGAGTTCAAGCTCGTTAAAAAATGAACGCATCTTCGGTAAACAACCTTTGTGATTGCCACTACATCTGCCTTTTGAGCCTTGGTTGTGTTCCTGACATCACCTCCATTCTTTTGGCCGATCATTACGCTTCCACTTGATTGTTTACCATTTTTAGGAATAGCTGCGATGAGTGGTCTTGTTAGCCACCCTCTTCACATCACCATGTTTTGAGAAGTTCCAAGATTACCCGGAACCAATTGCTACCCCGGATACCACTCATTCCTCAAAAAACGAGTCCACTTTAAACCCTTTTCAGACTCATTAAATATGAAAAGATTGTCGAGCAATTGGCCTCTCCAGCTCGCTAAAGTGATTGGAAGTGCCATCCCTCCTGTTTGTTTTAAAATTTTCAGACCTGAGGGATTATCTCATGAAAAAGTTTGAGCACTTGTCTTTTTCGGCTCGCTAAAGTGTGTTAGTGTCAGTATCTTCATCCCTCCGTCAGTGATCAAATTCTCTTGTTGCATTGCATGTTAGGTGTCTCACCCGGTCAGCTACATTCCATTAGGATCATGGATCATCTGATGGTAGTGACTTACTATACATTTTCCCTCATGTTCTTTACCTGCTGGCCCATTTCCATTTATCTAGATCATTTGCAGTCATTTTTTCTCTTTAAATCTGTAAAAGTCATTTTTAGGGTTTAGGTCTCATTAGGTCTAGGGTTTTCGTCAATAAGGTCTCAAAATGCTCAGTGACGGTCAACAGGTGCATGAGGAGGTCAAATAAAGTTCCAGCAACAATAATTTCCATAATCACTCACTCAGTGATTGATTTTTCCTCAAAACCCTGTTTTGAGGAAAAACAGAGTATTTTATGTTTTTATGTATAAATTTGATGTAATTTCAGTTCTTTCATATGTAAATAACTTCAGTGGCAACCCTGGTCACCTTGCCAAGCTTCAGCAACTCCATCACCTGCAAGGCAAACAAAAAGTCAAAATCATTCAGTTCATCAAAGGCAAAAATAAAGTAAACTACCCAAAAACAGAGTTTGAAAAGTAAGTCAAAATGCAAACATTACAAAAGTGGGTTTTATGAGTGAAAAATTAAAATCTCTTGTATATAAATCATTTTTCATGTTCAAAGAGCTCATTTGCATCTAAAGGAGAAGGACTGAGCAAGAGAAAGGCCATGTTGGAGAAAAAGAGCAAAATCATAGCAAATTGTGCAAGTTTCAGGGGCGTGGCGCATTGGGTCGTGGGCACGGTGCATAGGGTTGGCGCGGCGCATTGGGCCACCCTCCACAGTGAAAAAAATACACAGGCGCGGCACATTGAGGTGGCATGTCGTGTTGGGTTTGTGGCACGGCACACAGGGCTTCAAGCCCAATTTCACCCATAAACTCATTCAAACTGCCAAATTTTCTCAATTTCCACTTGTTCAAGTAAGTCAAGCCTTCTTCCACTGGCAGCAAAACTCAAACCCTACCTCCTTGCATTTTTTGCTCAAAAACAATTGCTTAGGGTTTACAATTTGTGTTTTTGCTGCCAATTCCACTCCATCACTCCCTCACTCTTTGATTCCCTCATTCATTTTCTAGTTTCCTCAACCCATTCCCTAATCCCCATATCCTTAAATTTACTATCCCATTATCCCTAATTTCCACTATCCCAAACCCTAGTTAAAGATCCCCAAACCCTAATTGTTGTCCCAAGAATCTAAATACTATTCCCTAAACCCCCTATTTCCCAAAAAACTTGTCAACAACATTCCCAAAACCCCTCATACCTTCTCCCTCTACAGTCCCTCATACATTCTCATCCTTGGTAGCAGAAAACTAAAGACACCTTAAATCTCTTCATACTCATCAAGAAAACCAAAACATTGGCAAACATGGAGTCTGATCCTTCCTATGACCGAGATGAGGAGACACACAGTGATTCTTCTAGAGAAATGCATGCACCAAGAAGACCTCACAAGGGTGGCAAACATATATGAGAGGAGCCTACTTCACTTGCCGAGCTGCAGGCATGTCGTCTTGCTGTCACATGCTTTCAACACCAATCCTGTTATCAGTTCTGTGAGATGTTAGAGAGAGTCCAGTACCATCATGAGTTGGCTAGGTTGTTTGTGCGCCATCTTCATAATGGCCAAGTCACTCTAGCAAGTGTGACATTCACCTTGACATCGAAGTCTATTTCTCTAGCAACTGGCATTCCAAATGTCAGTGAGCAGTGGAATAAAAGGCAGCAGATTGACAGAGAACATTATGAGCCATACATCAAGGCTAGTTATCGGAGACATCTCAGCAGATTTTTTCCCTTCCGGTATCTGAAAGACTCGTATGCTCCCTTGATGAAACTCATAATTAAGTATTTCAGCTGTGAGGGCCGGTTTTCTTGCCTATATGCCTATCTTATCAGATTGTTGATGAACTTCACTAGGGTGAGAATGATGAATCTCCCCTACTTTATTTACCGGGACATTGAGAAGATGACCACCTTAGTGCACAGGAAGACTCCTCAGTAGCAGTATAACAGCATATATCATTTTTCACTAATCAAAATTGTGGTCATGAATTAGCTTGGTCTATAGAACATCTCATGGGAGGATTTCATTTCACATGAGGTCTTCACAGGTCCTCAAGTACCTCCAACAGCTTTTCATGAGACAAGTGGACCTTCACATCGGCAGGAGATTCATGAGACACAAACCGCTAGTGTGCCAGTGTTTGTCACCTACCAAAAGGGCACTAGAAGGTTGTTTGCAGCAGCAAAGTGAGTATTATCTCCACCCGGGGTGGAAGGGGTCTCACTTCCTCCATCAGCAAAGCAGGTACAGGACAAGGGCAAGCGGCCATTGCATGATGAGGGGCCTTCAGGAGGGCAAGAGATAGATTTTATTCTTATTCAGGATGATGACACCGATTTGGGCTCACAAAGCTCAAAGCTTAGAGAGATCATCCAGGAGCAACAAGATGACATTCAACATTTGTCTCTCAACCTAGAAAGAGCCAAGTGGATAATCAAATATCTGGAGCAAAGAAACAAATAGCTAGAGGATCAGCAAACCATAATGGAGCTACGAAACATACGAGAAAATCGGCAAGCTGCCAAAAGGAGGAAAGTCAAGCTCACAACACTTGAACAAGAAATCAATGCTGATCGTGAATCTTGGTTGGAGAGGGAAAATATCCACTTGGAGAGGATGTTGGAGAAGGCCAACAATGAGAAAAATATGTTGAGAAACATGGCATACCACTACTTGTCAAGAAATATGGTGTGCAAAGCAAGAATCAGGAATTTGAAAGCCAAGTTGAAGAAGGCATCAAGGAGGCGAAAAGAGAAAGATAGACTTCAGATCTTGGCTGAGGCTTCCTTGGCCCAACATAGCACTTAATGGAGGACACTCAGCCCAAATTTCAAAAAATTTGGGACACTTTTTGTAATTTTGGAATTTTTGCCTTAAAAAACAGGGTTTTCTGCCCGATGCGTCGCGCCACCTAGCGCTCGCTTTTGATGGGGACCTCATTTGGGGAAAACTCAACATTTTTGGATTTTTCATGGAAAAATATGCATGCTCACAAATGTCCAAGAAATTTTGACAGGTTTTGAGCTTCCAAAAAGGTCAAAAACACCTCAAAAATGACCTTTCTGCCCCTTTTTGACACACAGGAAGCAGTGTTGGGAGAACTCAGTTTTGGAGGGGAAAATGGAGGCCAAATTCAAAAATTCCACTTGTGATGGAAAGTAGACAGGTAGACCTTTCCAAAAATCCCACTTGGAGAAAATTTGGACACCAGGAAGGCCTCCAAAATCAGCTGCAAAAAGGCGCTATGCATAGGGAAATCAGCGCGGCGCATTGGAGGAATTTTGCTCATTTTTGGTCAAAAACTCTGTTTTTCGCCTAGTTTTTTCACAGTTTGACTTTTTTCCTTCTAATTGTCAAACTCATGATGTAATTTAATGTGAAATGATGGATTTTGATGTAATTATGCTAAATTTTCACTCATAGAGGTAGATTCATCCATCAAAAGGTAGTTTGCAACTGAATGAATCAATTTCCTAGTTTTTAGAGGCAAGTTGTTCCACTGCCTACTTTTTAGTTCTCAGTTTAGATTTTGTTGGAACAGCTCCTAAACTTATGAGCTCGACCCCTAGAGGCTAGGATGAGTTTTTGGTTGCCTATATCTTGTAATTTTTCAGTCATTAGCATGGTTGGACTTTTGGGAAAGCTTGGAGCTTATTGTATATTCATTTCAGCAGTTTGGCTAAGGAATAGACCAGTGGTTTGCAGCACTTTATGGGATTCATGTGGCATCTTGCTTTGGTATTGTGTTTTCTTCTATAATTGTAAGTCTACATGTGTTTTATGTATGTCATCATATCTCTTTGTTTCATCTTAACTAAATCAAACAAGGATAAAGGTAGAATACATTGAAAGTGCAGTGCTCTACCTAGGGTTTGTTTAGTTATCTATGTTTTCAACTGTTTGAAGAGGATCCTTGAGTTTTTCATGCCCTCTCCAACTCCTCACCTGTCTAAAAGCTCTCCATCTCACTCAATTTGAAGTACCAAATCACTTTCCTACCTTGCCCCATAGAGATCTCTGCAAAACTGAGCCTCATTCCCCGGACCCAAATCTGCCTTTCACATTTGAGCCAACAAAACATCATCAAATTCAATCAAACACCTCTGTACACATACCTAGCCTAAAATCAGTCATTACATCAGTCATCTCAAGCTTTCATTGGCCATATTTTCTGAGATTGACAAGGAGAGAGCCCTCTCCCGACCTGGTAGGGCTAGCTACCAGGTTAAGCATGGTTTGATGTTACCCTAGATCCTACCTTTCTCAGCCTGAGGTAGATTTAGGCCCTAACATAGTGGCGACCATACTAGGGAAACAAAGATTGTTTGCTTGTTAGTGTTCTTTGTTTTATAAAATACAGACAGAGCCTGAAGTTATGCCAGGTAGCCTTCGAACTACACATTGCTTTGCAAGTGCATAAGTAGATAAAAGCTGCTTCAGTCAATCTCCGATCTAGTCTTATAAACGAAACATCTAACTTGCAAATTGCCCCAGTACATCAGATAATTCTAGACTTTTGGATGATGAGTTTAGAATCTGATAGGCTGAATAAGTTGATTTTGTCCGTTTGATTTTTGGGAATAATTCAACACATTAGCTTCCAGACGACACACCAGAGCAAATCTTGATCCTGATCCACCTCCTGTGTATGAAAATCCAAATCTTATTCTAATAATCCTTCATCAAGAAATTTTTGTGATTCATGTGTTCAAATCTCGTTCCTGTCTTGTTGTTTTTGAGTATCTTGAAGATCTTGAGTTTGACGAACAGTTTGAGCTGTCATTGTTTGAGACCAAATCCGAAAGTGTTGTTGGTTCTACTGCCCTAAATCTAGAGTTTGTCAAAGATCTTGAAACTGAAAAGGCCAATAGATCAATTGACGATTATATTTTGAAACTTCAAACTTCCATTGTGGCTACAAACATTCCTAAATTCTTAGAGTCTGCATCTGCAACTCTTGGGTCATCTACTATCACGTCTAGTTCAAAAATTCCTACCAAACCTCCTTTCATTCCCACCATTCCCGTGCAGCCTTCCATCTCTAATTAGAAATCTGCAGTGTTGTCACCTCCATCCACTCCTTCTACCCCTCAAACATCAAAAATTTCTTCACCTCCATCCACACCTCATACATCAGCTGCTCCAACTCCTCCTACATCCCCAAGACCAGTCGTAAATCCACCTAGAGCAATGGCTACCCGATATGCACCCCTTGTGTTGCCTCAAAACTTGGATGACATGCCCGCCGATTATCAAAGAAAAATTCCATTGTTTGACGGTACCCCTCAAGGTATCATAGCTCAGCAACATGTGGATAGGATGGCAGATTTCTTTGATCTCCACGAGATCGATGCAGAAAATGTAACAATGAGATTGTTTGTGCAAACTTTTGGAGGTGAGGTCAGAAAGTGGTTTAGAGCATTGCCGGCTAGAACAATCAACTCATTGGAGGCACTTCAAAGATAGTTTTTGGATTGCTGGGAGGTAAAGAAGAACCCTCTTCAAATTCTTTCTGAATATGAAAACATCAAGAGGAATGTTGGTGAGAGTGTCCAAGATTATTGTGTTAGATTCAATACTGTTTACAATGCAATTCCCGCTGATATAAAGCCACCTATGGGGCTGGCTTTGATTAAGTTTCTGGATGGTTTCAATCTTGATATGGCCTATCAATTAAGAGAAAGAGATTCGGCCACTTTGGAAGACATGCAGAAAATTGCAGTCAGTGTTGAAGAAAATCTGCTTGCCAAGAGAGCTAGAACAAAGGCTGAAAAGAAGGTAACGATAAAAGAAGAGACTTCCACTTCAGATCAAGTGCTCCGTAAGCTTGAGAAGATGTTTGATAGGCTCACAATTGCTAATAAGTCTAAAGCACTAGGTAGGAGTACGTGTAGTCCTACCATTTCTCTTTATGGTGCGGTATGGATATAGATAAGGTCTTGGTTTATCTGTATTTCGCTCTTGGGACCATAGGAACACCGATCTCTAGGGACTAAGCTACCGTTGGAACAGCGCTTGTAGGAACACTAGCAGATTCCGGAACAGAGGTACTTTGAACATCTTTCACTCTACACTGAAACCCCATCCTATCAATGTAACAAGGGATCATTCAGAATCAAGCAACGAGAGCAACGAGCACAAGACCAAGTAGCACAGCAGCAGGTAAAGACACCTTTACAGCAGAATTTTGTACATGGTCCGGAATCAGATGATGAGGAGAATGTAATTGGAGAGGAGAATCATTTCTTTACACCTGATGATATGCCAATTTTTATCACTGAAGATGAGGAGTATTCAGAGAGCCCAGCTGTACAAAGGGATGAAAATTTCATCTTGGCAAATGAAACAGCTCTTGAAGAAGAGTCTGATGAATATCAAAGGGGTTACATGAATGCTTTGATAGCCCAGCAGCGACAATATTCACTCAGGAGTAGAGATGTACCCATTAATCCAATTCAGAAAAGGAAGGAGGCGACAACACCAAAGAATGATCCACCCATTGTGCAGAAAAAGGGAAAAGAGACAGTTGATCCTACCACTAGCAAAACACCATCAGCAAATGAAAGATCAAATCAGCCAAGTATATCAAAGGAGAAAACTGAAAAGAAGGATGTTTCAGCTAAAGAGGTAGAGAAAACGTCAGTTTTTAACTTAGAAAATGAAATTGCTTATTTAAAAGTATCTATTCCTTTGACTGAGTTGATGAAGAATAGCAGCTATAAAGGTCAAGTGTCTAAGATTTTGAATTTAGATCCATTATCTAATATGGTAAATGTGGAGGATGATTAACCTGATTTGATCTTTGGTCCAGCATTGGAAGGTCAGTCTCAAGATAGTGATGTAGCTCCTTTTTACATCAACCTTAGGGTGCATCACTATGTGTTACACAACGCTATGTTTGATTCCGGAGCCTCTCATAATCTCATGCCTAAGGAAATCATGGAGAAATTGGGTTTGGATATCACCAAAAAATATCATGACCTTTACTCTTTTGATTCTGGTAGAGTAAGATGCATTGGTCTTATTAAAGATTTGGTAGTGAGTTTGGACTAGATCCCAGCAAAAAATGTTTTGATGGATGTGGTTGTGGCGGATATTCCTCCTAGATTTGGCATGCTTCTTTCCATATCTTGGGGAGCAAAACTTAAAGGGACATTGCAGCTTGATTTCTCCAATGCTACTATTCCCGTGTTCGGTCAGATGAGGAAATTATACCGGGAGCAAAAGATGAAGTACATGATCACTAGCAAGGAGAAACCGGTAAACCATCCAATCAATTATGTACATACTGATTTAAAAACATTTGTTTTATATTCTGATAGCTTTAATGATGTAAATAGCCAAGTAGTTGAAGTAGAAGACATTCCAGAGATCACTGAAAATTTCAGAGAAGTCTTAAAGCAAGAAAAACAAAGGCTTGATAGTACCGCTAAGCAATCAGCCTTCTGACAGTGGCAAAATAATGATGGACAGTAGGGAAAAGTAAAAGAGAAAATATAATTTCAGCATTTGGAAGAGGATGAAGCCAGCTTGTGGAGAATGGATTTTGATGGCGCAGTAGGAAGGGAAGGTGCTGGAATTGGAATTTGGATACGCAGCCCTGTTTTCTCCCCAAACAAAGTGCCAAGCAATGTAAGGGTTTGTTCGTATAAATTGGCTTTTCACTGTTCAAATAATGAGGCTAAATATGAGGCTTTAATTGTTGGTTTAAAAATCCTTAGAAAGTTAAATGCTAAAATAATTTCAGTCTATGGCGACTCCGAGTTAGTTATCAAGCAAGTGAAAGGGGAATACCAAGCTAAGCATCCTCGAATATGGGCCTACCGCAATATGGTATTAGACATCTTGAGATTATTTTCATATTACACTTTGACATGTGTCTCTCGTGTTCAGAATGTTATTGTAGATTCACTTGAAACAGTAGCAAGTAATTTTAAAATTCTGATGAATTCAAATAATAAGTTTGAGATTCATGTGAAACATCGCCCAGCTATCCCCGATAATCAAAGGTATTGGCAGGTGTTTCAATATGATAAAGAAATCGATGAATTTCTACAAAATGAAGGTAAATTCAAAGACACCTATATCGATGGGGAACATGATGATGGAGAAGCAGACATAGAAGTCAATTAGATGGAAGTTTTGCAGCTCAAAGACAATGTCATTCCTAAAGGTATAATACCTTTAGAGGAGTTGTTCGATCAAGATGATGTAGCTTGAAAACTGAGCTTGCTGCCAACCGAGAAAGGAGTTGAGGAGGTGAACATTGGATCAACAGAAAATCCTAGAATGGTCAAGTTATCAAAGGCGTTTCCTCCACAGGTAAAAGAAAAGTATATCAGTTTATTATCTTCATTTACTGATGTATTTGTGTGAGATTATTCAGATTTGAAGGCATATGATACGAGCATAATTCAGCATATAATTCCGATCAAGCCAAATCAAAAGTCCTTTCGGCAGAAGTTAAGAAGAATAAATCCAAAGTTGCTGCCCTCAATAGAGAAGGAAGTGAATTGATTGTACAAAGCTGGTATAATCGTCCCCATAAGATTTTCAGATTGGATTTCAAATTTGGTGCCCATGCGCAAGAAAATAGGTGAGATTCGATTATGTATTGATTTTAGAAATCTGAATAAAGTATCTTTGAAAGATAATTATCCATTGCCCAAGATGGATCACATACTTCAGCGAGTAGTTGGGGCATCCTACATGTCGCTACTCAATGGTTATTCCGGTTATAACCAAATTCTAGTCCATGAGGATGACAGAGATAAAACAGCATTCACTACTTCGTGGGGAACTTTCCATTATGCCAAGATGCCTTTCAGATTGAAGAATGCTGGTGCGACCTTTCAGTGGGCCATGGATATTGCATTTGCTAATGAAAAAGATGTCTTTTTAGTTGTTTATCTTGATGACTTGACAGTTTTTTCTAATTCAAATGAAGAGCACCTTTATCATTTGAAAATTGTATTTCAGCGGTGTAGAAAATATGGTATATCTCTCAATCCAAAGAAGAGTCTATTTGCCATGGATGAAGGCAAGCTTCTTGGTCATATTATATCAAAGGAGGGCATCCGCATCGATCCAGCTCGAGTGGAAGCCATTCAGAAAATTGATTTTCCCTGAAGTAAAAAGGAGATCCAATCATTCAATAGTAAGATGAATTTCTTACATCGCTTTGTGCCCAATCTTGCAGAACATTTAAGGGAAATCACAAACATGCTCAAGAAAGATAGTGTAGTGAAGTGGACTGAGGAAGCAATAAAGTCTTTCAATTTAGTGAAATTGGCCCTTTCTTCAGCTCCGGTTTTGATCAGCCTAGACTATACTCAAGATTTCATTTTGTTTTCATTTGCCTCATATCATACTATGGCAGCGGTCTTGATGCAGAAAAGAGACCAGCTCGAGAAACCAATTGCATTTTTTAGCAGAACCATAAGAGATGCAGCTTTAAAGTATAATATTATTGAAAAGCAAGTTCTTGCTTTGGTAAAGGCATTGAAATATTTTCGAGTTTATATTATGCATTCCCACATCCTTCCTTATGTCCCTCATGCTACTGTTAAAGATGTCTTGGTGCAAACGGATCCAGAAGGGCGAAGAGGCAAATGGATTGCTTCCTTGTTGGAATATGACATGGAGATCAAACCAACAAAGCTCATCAAAGGACAGGGGCTGGCCAAACTAATGGCTGAGTCAAATTTGCATGCCTTGGACATTAATCTCATTGCTGCTATGTCTGAGGAAGATGAAGAAAGTTCGCCTGCTTAGGTATCAGAAATTTTTCTTCTTTCTCCTTGGTATTCGGACATTTTTTGTGTACTCCAAAATCTGTCACCACCACCTGGAATGGCTAAGAATAAAAGTAGGACCCTGAAATTAAAGGCTGCCAAGTTTTGTATCATAAATAATGCACTCTATTGTAAAGATCCCGGTGGTGTCTTGCTCAATTGTCCAGTTGAAGAAGAGGCAAAACAGGTTAAGACTTTCACAAGGGAGATTGTGGAGGTCATCTTTTCTGGAAGACAACAGCCAACAAAATTTTGAGAGCAGGATATTATTGGCCAACTCTCTTTGCTGATGTGTACAAAACTGTTACAAGTTGCCATGAATGTCAGATTTTTCAAGGTAGTAGGAAATCGCAGCCTTTACCACTCAAGCCGATTGAAGTAAGTTCTCCATTTCAACAGTGGGGTTTGGACTTCATTGGTGAGATTCATCCTACTTCTTCAGCGCAGCATAAGTGGATCCTCACAGCGACAGACTATTTTACCAAATGGATTGAGGCGATTCCCACTAGGCAGGCCACTGATTCGGTAATCATTTCATTTCTTGAAAACAATAATTTGTCTCATTTTGGCTATCCAAACAAGTTGATCACTGATAATGCAGCAGCTTTTAAATCTAAAAGAATTATTTATTTTTGTAATAAATATCAAATTACTTTGGGGCACTCAACTGCATATTATCCACAAGGCAATGGATTGGCAGAATCCTCAAATAAATCCTTGGTCAATATTATCAAAAAGTTGCTGGAAACGAACAAGAAGAGTTGGCACAAAAAGCTGGTTAATGCACTTTGGGCAGACAAAGTAAATCAAAAGAAATCTATAGGCATGTCCCCTTTCGAGCTCATGTATGGTGTTGACACAGTATTCCCGACCTCTCTCGCAGTCCTGGTGGTTAAACTTCTGCAGGAAGCTGGCAGTGAGGATGATCATTTGCAGCGAAGAATCAATCAAATGATCCATTTACAGCAGACTAGAGAGGAGGTTTTCCAGAACACTTTCAAGCTGCAAGAGAGAATCAAGAAGATATATGATCGAAAGGCAAAGGTGGACAAGTTTCAAATAGAAGATGTAGTGCTAAAATGGGACACAAGAAACGAAGATAAAGGTAAGCATGGCAAGTTTGAGAATCTTTGGAAAGGACCTTTCAAAATTGCTGCATATCGGGGCCAAAATGCTTTCCTTCTGAAAGAAATGAATGGAGAAGATTGTCCAGGTGGGCCAGTCAACAGTTGGCTGCTCAAACGGTACTATTTTTGAAATGTTTTCTGCTGTCATATGTATCATTGTACATACCGGTTTGTTTAAATTTCATTGCAAGTGTGTGCTGTCATCATTCTTTCAGTTTGGGGCCCGAGGTGAAGGCTATAAAACTGAGGTTTGATTTCAGTTTTGGTTTGGTTTGTTTGAGTCAGGTCTTTCAGTCGATTTCAGTCTTGAAATTGAGTCAAGAGTTTGGTTTTGGTTAGTCGAAGCTATTGACTCCATAGCCCAATGGACGAAGGCACTGCCTGCTTTCCCAGAGATTTGTAGTTCTTGGCACCTCCAAGGAGCTACCATCCCCATTGGAGCCAATGTTAGTGTCGGTATCTTCATCCCTCTGTCAGTGATCAAATTCTCTTGTTGCATTGCATGTTAGGTGTCTCACCTGGTCAGCTGCATTCCATTAGGATCATGGATCATCTGACGGTAGTGGCTTATTATACATTTTCCCTCATGTTCTTTACTTGCTAGTCCATTTCCATTTATCTAGATCATATGCATTCATTTTTTGTCTTTAAATCTGTAAAAGTCATTTTTAAGGTTTAGGTCTCATTAGGTCTAGGGTTTTCGTCAATAGGGTCTCAAAATGCTCAGTGACGGTCAGCAGGTGCATGAGGAGGTCAAATAAAGTTTCAGCAACAATAATTTCCATAATCACTCACTCAGTGATTGATTTTTCCTCAAAACCCTGTTTTGAGGAAAAACAGAGTATTTTATGTTTTTATGTATAAATTTGATGCAATTTCAGTTTTTCCATATGTAAATAACTTCAACGGAAACCCTGATCACCTTGCCAAACTTCAGCAACTCCATCACCTGCAAGGCTAACAAAAAGTCAAAATCATTCAGTTCATCAAAGGCAAAAATAAAGTAAACTACCCAAAAACAGAGTTTGAAAAGTAAGTCAAAATGAAAACATTACAAAAGTGGGTTTTATGAGTGAAAAATTAAAATCTCCTGTATATAAATCATTTTCATGTTCAAAGAGCTTGTTTGCATCTAAAGGAGATGGACTGAGCAAGATAAATTCTATGTTGGAGAAAAAGAGCAAAATCGCAGCAAACTGTGCAAGTTTCAGGGGCACGGCACATTGGGTCGTGGGCACGGCGCATAGGGCTGGCGCGGCACATTGGGCCGCCCTCCACAGTGCAAAAAATACACAGGCGTGGCGCATTGAGGTGGCGCAACGCATTGGGTTTGTGGCACGGCACACAGGGCTTCAAGCCCAATTTCACCCATAAACTCATTCAAACTGCCAAATTTTCTCAATTTCCACTTGTTCAAGCAAGTCAAGCCTTCTTCCACTGCCAGTGAATAAGTTTCTCTTAAAGCTTATGGTGATTTAATGAGATAAAACTCAAACCCTGCCTCCTTGAAATTTTTTCTCAAAAACAATTGCTTAGGGTTTACAATTTGTGTTTTTGCTGCCAATACCACTCCATCACTCCCTCACTCTTTGATTTCCTCATTCATTTTCTAGTTTCCTCAACCCATTCCCTAATCCCCATATCCTTAAATTTACTATCCCCATATCCCTAACTCCCACTATCCCAAACCCTAGTTAAAGATCCCCAAACCCTATTTGTTGTCCCAAGAATCTAAATACTATTCCCTAAACCCCCTATTTCTCAAAAAACTTCTCAACAACATTCCCAAACCCCTCATACCCTCTCCCTTTACAGTCCCTCATACATTCTCATCCTTGGTAGCAGAAAACTAAAGACACCTTAAATCTCTTCATACTCATCAATAAAACCCAAACATTGGCAAACATGGAGTCTGATCCTTCCTATGACCGAGATGAGGAGACACACAGTGATTCTCCTAGAGAAATGCATGCACCAAGAAGACCTCACAAGGGTGGCAAACATATACGAGAGGAGCCTACTTCACTTGCCGAGCTGCAGGCCTGTCCTCTTGCTATCACATGCTTTCAACACCAATCCTGTTATCAGTTCTGTGAGATGGTAGAGAGAGTCCAGTGCCATCATGAGTTGGCCAAGTTGTTTGTGCTCCATCTTCATAAGGGCCAAGTCACTCTAGCAGGTGTGACATTCACCTTGACACAGGAGTCTATTTCTCTAGCAACTTGCATTCCAAATGTCGGTGAGCAATGGAATAAAAGGCGTCAGATTGAAAAAGAACATTATGAGTCGTACATCAAGGCTGGTTATCGAAGACATCTTAGTAGAGTTTTTCCTTTCCGGTATCTGAAAGACTCATATGCTCCCTTGATGAAACTCATAATTAAGTATTTCAGCTATGAGGGCCGGTTTTCTTGCCTGTATGCCTATCATATCAGATTGTTGATGCACTTCACTAGGGTGAGAATGATGAATCTCCCCTACTTTATTTGCCGGAACATTGAGAAGATGACCACCTTAGTGCACAGGAAGACTCCTCAGCAGCAGTATAACAGCATATATCATTTTGCACTAATCAAGATTGTGGTCATGCATCAGCTTGGTTTACAGAACATCTCATGGGAGGATTTCATTTCACATGAGGTCTTCACAGGTCCTCAAGTACCTCCAGCAGCTTTTCATGAGATAGGTGGACCTTCACATCGGCAGGAGATTCATGAGACACAAACCGCTAGTGTGCCAGTGTTTGTCACCTACCAAAAGGGCACTAGAAGGTTGTTTGCAGCATAAAAGTGAGTATTATCTCCACCCGAGTTGGAAGGGATCTCGCTTTCTCCATCAGTAGAGCAGGTACAGGACAAGGGCAAGCATCCATTGCATGATGAGGGGCCTTCAGGACGGCAGGAGATAGATTTTATTCTTATCCAGGATGATGACACCGATTTGGGCTCACAAAGCTCAAAGCTTAGAGAGATCATCTAGGAGCAACAAGATGACATTCAACATTTGTCTCTCAACCTAGAAAGAGCTAAGTGGATAATCAAATATCTATAGCAAAGAAGCAAACATCTAGAGGATCAGTAAACCATAATGGAGCTACGAAACATACGAGAAAATCGGCAAGCTGCCAAAAGGAGGAAAGTCAAGCTCACAACACTTGAACAAGAAATCAATGTTGATCGTGAATCTTGGTTGGAGAGGGAAAATATCCACCTAGGGAAGATGTTGGAGAAGGCCAAAAATGAGAAAAATTTGTTGAGAAACATGGCATACCAGTACTTGTCAACAAATATGGTGTGCAAAGCAAGAATCGAGAATTTGAAAGCCAAGTTGAAGAAGGCATCAAGGAGGTGAAAAGAGCAAGATAGACTTTAGATCTTGGCTGAGGCTTCCTTGGCCCAACATAGCACTTAAT